>SJYA01002117.1:137790-180290 GCA_006410615.1 Neotragus moschatus | reverse complement strand
GCAGTTTTCTAGGTCTAGGCATTGGATGGATGCAAATAAAAGATTTACTTTTGAAGAAATTTAAAAAACTAGTAGACAAGGCATATTAAAATGTTTCTATTTTGGGAGACTGTGAGGTGGTGCTTATGTGAGAAGAAGAAACAAAACTGGATAAATAGTGTAGTTTTTTTTTCTCACAGCAAAGCTGGGGAAAACTAGAACTTCAGTGGCTTGATAGGTGTGCATATAGGTACTTGGTAAAGAGCCCCTTAGTGTGCAAGACAGTCAGTAGTCATACTTGTCTTCTGTAATGATAATGCAAATAATTCTGTGCAGTGATCCATGGAAACATTGGATTCTAATACTCTCCTGGAATGGTTTATGATAATATGTTACCAGCAAGTGCAAGTGTGAAACTTGAAGCAAATAGCTATAAGGAGTAGGGAGAGGTGGTGGAGGCAGTAAAAATACAAGATAGCAGTACTTTCTATGTGAAACCAGACTTGTAGGTGTATATTAAAAATGTGGAAATTTGGGTTAGTGAAAACCTTTCTTCAGCTTTCACAGTTATAATTTATAAAATGAATGCCCTTGTATATGAAATTCTTCTGGCCTGCCCTGCCAGAAGTTAGGATGTATGTAATGTTATATGGTTGTCAGATTTTAAGAGAATATCTAAATTAACTCTGCATTCCTACAATGAATTCTAGATGGCTGAGGTATTAAAACGTATACCGCTTAAGTACTTCTAATTTTCCCTCGAGGCTATCCTTAACACCTACTTTTGCAGTGAAACAGCTCCAGTTGTATACGATGCTTCTGATATGGCTTTTCTGGTAAGAGCTGTAAGGTAGAAATTGGGTCTCATACTTATCTGGACCTTTGAAATGAATGGGAATTTGACATCCTTATTTTATCTCACAATTGTCTGTATTAGAATATAGTTAAATGCTGTTCATCTAGGTTAATCTGAAAAAGCATGCCAGGGCAAGCATTTTGTTGTTCAGTCACTCAGCTGTGTCTCACTCTTTGCGAACCCATGGACTGTAGCACGCCTGGCTTCCCTGTCCTTCACCATCTCCTGGAGCTTGCTCAGACTCATGTCCATTGAGTTGGTGATGCCATCCAACCATCTCATCCTGTGTCATCTCCTTCTCCTCCTGCCTTCAATCTTTCCCAGCATCAGAGTCTTTTCTAATGAGTCAGCTCTTTGCATCAGGTGACCAAAATATTGGAGCTTCAGCTTCAGCATCTGTCCTTCCAATGAATATTCTGGATTGATTTCCTTCAGGATTGACTGGTTTGATCTCGTTGCAATCCAAAGGACTCTCAAGAGTCTTCTTCAACACTACAGTTGTCAGGACTATGATCTTTCAGGGGAAGCATAGATCGTTAATAACCAACCAAATATTTATTATAAGATTTACTGTATGAAAATGACAGTAAATCTTTAAGATTTGTATTCCAATAGCTTTGACTACTTCTGTAACCAATTTCATTGTCAAAGAGTCAATTGGATTGGTTAGAAGGTTACCTGCTCTCCTTTCTGCTCCCCTCTCTCCTTTTAGAGTTGTCAATCAGTAATTGAGTACCTTGAATCCTAGAAGTAGAAAGGAAGGAAAAAGGGGGAAAGGAAAGACAGAAAATTCTGTGACTATGCTTGGATTAAATGAATATCTAGAATATCTAATTTGAATATTAAAAATAAAGTTCTATAAGAAGTATATGAACTAGTAAAAATTCAGATAATTGAAAATAGTTAATTCATTTAAGTTAGATTTATTATCAGTTACCTTTAATTCTAATAACATATTCCCTGGATTTAGATCACTTGATTTTAAATTCTGCCTTCTGTATTTACTAGGTGTGACCTTAGGCAAGTTTTAATATTTTTTAAATAAACATTTTCATGCCTTGGTTTCCTTTTCTGTAGAACAGGGATAATGTGCGTTACCTAATTGTAATTGTTTTGAGGGCTAAGTGAGATAAGATATGCAACAGTGCTCAGCAAAAGGAACTGATACTTTCTAAACATCCAGCAAATACTATTTGTGTATCTCTTCAATCATCTCTTCAACATCTATCCATCCATCCATAGCTGTTCATCTGTCTGTCCATCTATCCATCTTTCTGAATGTTTTTAACAATAGGTTGATGATTTGGTTTCCCAAAGAATATGTAGAACTTTTGAAGTATAAAATGAATTTAATTGACCAGGGGGTGAGGGAAGAGGAGACAGCCCTGAAGAACCAAGTTATATGCAGAGATCTGGAAGTTTTACTGTAAATCCTCCAGCTAAATAAATACCCTAAATTTATTTCCTCCAGTTCATTTAATAACATTTATATAATTAGACAAATATTTACGGAGTGTTTTCTTTGTGTAAAATATGTACTAGGTGCTGTGGGAATACAGAGAAGTCTAGTATTTTGTTCTTTCCTTGGAAGTTTGTAATCTGATTGGGATTACTGGCTCAGGTGGTAAGCAATCTACCTATAATGCAGGAGACCTGGGTTCAATCCCTGGGTCAGAAAGGTCTCCTGGAGAAGGGAAGGGCTACCCACTCCAATATTAGTGCCTGGAGAATTCCATGGATAGAGGAGCCTGGTGAGCTGCAGTCCATGGATTGCAAAGAATTGGACATGACTGAGCAACTAATGCATAAAAATATAATTATAGTATATATTTTAAAAAGATTGTTTAAGATAGTATGTATTGTGTTGAATGGGTTATAAAAAATAAAATTTCAGGGTATTTATTAAAAGTGATTAGAAGATGGGTGAATCTAGTTATCTGGAATAGGCTCAATTAGTTTCCTGCTGCTAAGTCACTTCAGTCGTGTCCGACTCTGTGCGACCCCATAGACGGCAGCCTGCCAGGCTCCCCTGTCCCTGGGATTCTCCAGGCAAGAACACTGGAGTGGGTTGCCATTTCCTTCTGCAATGCATGAAAGTGAAAAGTGAAAGTGAAGTTACTCAGTCGTGTCCGACCCTCAGCGACCCCATGGACTGCAGCCTTCCAGGCTCCTCTGTCCATGGGATTTTCCAGGCAAGAGTACTGCAGTGGGATGCCATTGCCTTCTCTGAATTAGTTTCCTAGTGATAAGAAAGGAAGGCTAAGGAAATAGTGAAAGACAGGGAAAGCAAAGGCTGGGAGGTAGCAATTAAGTGAAGTCTGAGTGTATCAGTCTACAAGAGTAGAAGGTTAAAGTGTAGACTACTAGAAGATAAGCTTAGAAAGATTGATTGGATCTGGATGAAGGGCCTTGAATGCCAGAGTCAGGAGTTTGGACTTTTTCTGTCATCAGAGGAGGGCCACTGATTTTTCTTGATCAAGAGAATGGGTTAATACTGGGGGTGGCAATAAGACTGATTTGGAGGTGGAGATACTGAAGTTAAGGATATCAGTTTACAGTCTGTTGTAAGAGTCAAGCTATGAAGTGTAATAAAGCCCTGTACAAAGGTGATCATGAGTATGGTAAGAAGGTATGAGCGTGAAAAACATTATTAAGAAGAAGTTGATGGAGCTTAATGACAGGCTGGTAATGACAAGCAAGGATAGAAGAGAGGAGATCGATTTGGTGTTCATGTTTTGATCTTGGATGATTCTGAGCACGATACTTCCCTGGATGTGAATGAATGAGGGAGGGTGTTGAGGAAAAGAATGAATCTGATTTTTAAAAAATCATTTATTTGTTATTTTGACTGTACTGGGTCATTGTTGGTACGTGAATATTCTCTGTCAGACTGAGGTGGGCTACTCTCTAGTTGTGATGCACAGGCTTCTCATTGTGGTTGGTGGCTTCTCTTGCTGCAGAGCACAGACTCTAGGGTGAGCAGGTTTCAGTAGTGGTAGTACATGGGCTTAGTTGCCTTGCAGCATGTGGAATTTTCCTGAACCTGGGATCGAACCCATGTCCCTGCATTTGGCAGGCAGATTCTTAACCGTTGATCAACAGGGAAATCCCCTATGAATCTAAGTTTTGTTGAATATGGCATAGCAAGTACATCTTGGCATAATCTTGATATACTTTTCTAGCAGTCATTCGAGGATTGTTGTATTTCAGGGAGATGAGAGAGAATTCATTATTGGGAATATAGATATAAAAATAATAATTTAGATATCAAGGAATGAGATGTTTGATAAAAAGGATATAGAGAAAGAATAATATATGGGTTGGCAGCATTAACATGTGAGTGGCATTTTCTGTGATTATAGAGGTACCTTAATTAAAAGAAAACTATTTTCTCATCTCTCCATCCTTAATTTCCCCTCATTCTTTCCTCCTCAATATTACCATTTATCTGCAATGTGTTGTGCAATATACTGAGCACTGGGGATCCATTAATAAACAAAGTAGTCATAACCTCTATGCTCATGGAACATATAGAATAAACTTAAAAAAATAAAATGAAATCTTTTAATGTTTTCTGTTTTCTTCCACTTATCTTAAGCTTTTGGTAACATTTATATAAACGTTTGTCTCCATGGGTCTAAAAGACATTCTCTGATAACAGATTTGTCTTCTTTTTGTGGACTTTTTAAATTATTATTATATTGTGAGGAATAGTCTGTAGGATCATAATTTTTATGGCTGATTTACATCAATGTATGGCAAAATGAGTACAGTATTGTAAAGCAAAACAAACTAAAAAAATAAAAATTAATAATAATAAAAAAAAGAATATATTACTCATCTCTGAAGTTGAAAAATACTGATTGAACCACATGACCCACTCCTACCTCCTGCCACCCTCTTTGCAGAGAGGTTTTTATTGTGTCAAGGTTATAAGTAAGACCCTTTAGAAAAGAGCTTTTTGGCAAGATGAAGGAAAAAGATCTTTCCTTTTAGAACAATCTTACTTCTCACATTCAGATTTCTCTTAATGATATGAAATTTATTTCTAATTATAATAAAACTTGTAACTGGACTTTAGACTTTCCCTTTCTCCTATTTGATCTATCTGTATTCTGCTTTTAATTTTGCCATGAAGTCAACCCAGTACCTTCATCTCACCCTTCTCCACTCTTTACTAATAAAACAGTGGAATGGTGGCCATTTCAGGTTTATAAAGGATGAAAGCATCCTTCCAAGAAATGATCTGTAAATATCTGAATTTAAATGCTGAGATTCAAGCTCAAGGAATCGTATGTTGTTGACAGTTCCTAATTCATTATACTTTCACTCTTTGCTGTGCTTCCCCTTCTCCTTTACCTGATCCATTTTTGATTTAGAGGATTATACCTAAGATTATTTAGAACAGAAGTATCAGGTAAAAAGGAAATATCAGTTCAATTCAGTTCAGTTCAGTTCAGTCGCTCAGTCATGTCCGACTCTTTGCGACCCTGTGGACTGCAGCACACCAGGCCTCCCTGTCCATGACCAACTCCCAGAGTTTACTCAAACTCATGTCCATTGAGTCAATGATGCCATCCAACCATCTCATCCTCTGTCATCCCCTTCTCCTCCTACCTTCAATCTTTCCCAGCATCAGGGTCTTTTCGAATGAGTCAGTTCTTCGCATCAGGAGGCCAAAATATTGGAGTTTCAGCTACAACATCAGTCCTTCTAATGAATATTCAGGACTGATTTTCTTTAGGATGGACTGGTTGGATCTCCTTGCAGTCCAAGGAACTCTCAAGAGTCTTCTCCAACACCACAGTTCAAAAGCATCAATTCTTCGGTGCTCAGCTTTGTTTATAGTTGAACTCTCACATCCATACATGACTGCTGGAAAAACCTTAGCCTTGACTAGATGGACCTTTGTTGGCAAAGTAATGTCTCTGCTTTTTAACATGCTGTCTAGGTTGGTCATAACTTTTCTTCCAAGGAATCTTTTAACTTCATGGCTGCAGTCACAATCTGCAGTGATTTTGGAGCCCCCCCAAAATAAAGTCTGTCATTATTTCCACTATTTTCCCATCTATTTGCTATGAAGTGATGGGACCAGATGTCATGATCTTAGTTTTCTGAAAGGCTGAAGCTCTATACAGTCAGCAAAAGCAAGACTGGAAATATCAGACATTATATACAAAATATACTTTTCTGATAAAAAGGAGGACATTCTTTTTTATTAAAATATAGAACTGATTTACAATGTTGTTTTAGTTTCAGGTATACTGCAAAGTGATTTATATATATATATAGGTGAAGTCGCTTAGTCGTGTCCAACTCTTTGCGGCCCCATGGACTGTAACCTACTAGGCTTCTCCGTCCATGGGATTCTCCAGGCAAGAATACTGGAGTGGATTGCCATTTCCTTCTCCAGGGGATCTTCCTGACCCAGGGATCGAACCCGGGTCTCCCACATTGGAGGCAGACGCTTTAACCTCTGAGCCACCAGGGATGATCCATATAGATGTATGAAGGTGAAGGTGAAGTTGCTCAGTCGTGTCTGACTCTTTGCGGCCCCGTGGACTGTAGCCTACGAGGCTTCTCCATCCATGGGATTCTCCAGGCAAGAATACTAGAGTGGATTGCCATTTCCTTCTCCAGGGGATCTTCCCAACCTAGGGATTGAACCTGGGTCTCCCATATTGGAGGCAGGCACTTTAACCTCTGAACCACCAAGGGTCTATATATGTGTATATATAACACATATATATGTATATATGTCTGTGTGCATTCTTTTTGGATTATTTTCCCTTATTGGTTATTACAAGATATTGAATATAATTCTCTGTGCTATACAGTAGGTCCTTGTTTATCTAGTTTATGTCTAGTACTATGTGTATGCTATTCCCAGTCTCCTAATTTAGCCCTTCCCTGTTTCCCCTTTGGCAGCTGTAAGTTTGTTTTCTATATCTGTGAATCTATTTCTGTTTAGTAAATAAGTTCATTTGTGTTGTGTTTTAAGATGTGACCTATAAGTGATATCATATGATATTTGCCTTTCTCTGCTGACTTACTTCATTTAGTCTGATTATCTCTGGGTGTAATTTATGTTGCTGCAAATGGCATTATTTCATTTTTTATGGCTGAGTAATATCCCATTGTATGTATGTACCATATCTTATCCATTCCTCTGTTGATGGACATTTAGGTTGCATTCATGTCTTGGCTATTATATACAGTATTGCAATGAGCATTGAGGTGGATGTATCTTTTTGAATTAAAGTTTCTGTCTTTTCTGGTTCAGGAATGGGATTTCTGGATCATATGGTAAGCTCTAGTTTTAGTTTTTTAAGGAACCTCTATACTGTTCTCTATAGTGGCTGCATCAATTTACATTCCCACCTTTTCTCCACACCTTCTCCAGGATTTATTATTTGTAGACTTTTTGATGATGACCATTCTGACCAGTGTGAGGTCAGATACCTCATTGTCGTTTTGATACACATTTTTTTCTAATAATTAGCAATGATGAACACATTTTAATTCAAAGAAGGACATTATTGATGAGGAAGAAAACTCCTATGTTAGGAATGTTTTGAAATGGAAAGATAGTTTCTGTCATATTGGAAAGAATAATGTAAATCTGAGTGCTTTAAACTTTGAGTTAGATATAGAATCACTTTAGTAATACCTTTGAAAAAAGCAGTTTGGCTGGAGCAACATCTATATTTATATAGATTACTTAGAAATTTTCAGCATGCGGGAAAAACATGTCAAATTTTCAGGGCTTTAATTCTAACCCAGCTTTGGGTTACTGAAATCACATTCATAGTGGGCCAATCTGGCCACCAAATTTGGATAAGAATTCCAGATGCTGAGTATCTCAGCATAAATAAAAATTGTGGACATGTACCCAGTGTTTGGTTATTTTTGTAAACTTGGATAGAGATAGATACTAAGTCAATTCTGTGAGGTGAAATTTTGACCTCGGAAATACAGATCACTTTAGAAGACAATAATAAGGCATAACACTTTTATTTTTAGGAGGAAATAAGACAAAAGCTTTTGAAGTTTGAATAATACCTGTCTTTTTCAACCTGCTGAAAGCTTTCTAGGCTAGAGAGAAATATCTGAAAAGGTAGTTTTTATAATGGTCCTACAGCTAATATAAACTTAACATGTTATCAGCAGAGTTGGCACTGATAACAGTTTGTAAGGCCTTATACTCTGGAAAGTTGTAGTGCTCTTGTTAGTATTTGTATTCATTTTTTATTAATTGGTCTTTCTTATTGTTTTCCATTTTAATTTATTGTAAGACTAATAAATCTTGTTCTTAAATAACAGATTGCATCACAGCTTTCAGCATTAAAATGCACTCCTTTTTGGGGGAAGCCAGATAGATGTGTTTACTCTGTAGAGAGATTTAGATTTGATTTTTTGTTTTCTTCATGGTAATTATGTTTGCACTTTGCTGATCACTAGTTGTGCATTATTACAATGGAAGGTGACAATTTGATTGTCTTCAATTGGAGAAACAAGTAATTTTATATTCACTAAGCTGTCAGGTAACACTAACTCACAGTACTAAGAGCTCCTGGCAATGTGGCTTGGCACCTATATTTAACTGCTTTGATGCTTGTGTAACCTCTGCTGAATCAGAAATACTTTGCCTGCTGGAAATGGTTTCCAGTGTTGTACAATGAGGTTTTCATTAAGTAGACAAACTGAAAATGAACTGCAAAGCCACTGTTGTTTCTCTCCTTCCCTTTCCCTTGCCCCTCCCCCTTCTCCCCTCCTTCCCACCCTCGCCTGTTCCCCTCACGCTTCCTCTCCTTCCTAGTCTTTCTCCTCTTATTTGATAGGAACCTGACTTTATACCTTATTTTATTATATGAAAGAGAGAAATTGCTGGCTTGCTTTATTTAGCTAAAGGAGAATCTCAGAGATTAGCTTCCTTACGTAATTTTGCTCACTGATACCATTTGTGAGCCTTCACTTTTTGAAACTACACAGTATCAATGTTCATTTTTCTCTTTTTTCTGGCAATACTGAAAAGTGAAAATAGAGGTGACAGCTTCCTACCTACCCTTTCTCTCTGAGAAGTTATTGTTCTGGTTTATAATTTTATTGATAATTGGATAAGATATCCTGTAATTGGGCTTTCACACTTGTGGATTTGTTTCAAGCTGACAAAGACATATTTGGTATTCACTTCAANAAAAGTGAAAATAGAGGTGACAGCTTCCTACCTACCCTTTCTCTCTGAGAAGTTATTGTTCTGGTTTATAATTTTATTGATAATTGGATAAGATATCCTGTAATTGGGCTTTCACACTTGTGGATTTGTTTCAAGCTGACAAAGACATATTTGGTATTCACTTCAAAAACTATGGTTCTCTTTCATATGAAGAGGAGATTCAAAGTGAATGTATATAAATAAGTTCATTTTACTATTATTTTAGACAGCTTTCTTTCACTCAAGCCAAATAGAAGTCTTTCACTTGAGGGATAAAATCATTGTGTGTGAATTAAAATCCTCTTAGTAAGTATATTTATAAGTAGCCATTGTTTGGTTTTTCTCTTATTGTTAGGTGACTGATTTTATTTATGTATTCTAGGCCTGGCTTTCCAAAGCAAAGATCTCAACAAGTAATTGGTGGATTAGCTTGGAGAAAATTTCAATATTATTTCTATCAAGCAAAAAGTATAGAGGTTACATGAAGGCAAGTTGTTTTGATCCCAGGAAGAAACTGGATACTCAGAGACACATGTAATAATTATAGGTTTTCCATAGGCAATCCGTCAGGCAGGCCAGTCATTAGGCTGGTTGCCTGCCTCTTCCAGCAGATACTAACCAATTAGACAGAGGTGGTTACGTGATGTAACATTATCAGGAGAAACAATTCATGAGTCAAAGCATTCCAAGACATATGAGCTCTAGTCCAAAGAACAGTCTTAAGCTATATAAAGTGACAGCAATATTGTCAGCTAAATATAAACTCTAGAAACACAAACTTTGATGACTTGAGAAGAATCTGTTCCAGGTAGTCCCTGTTTTGTAAGAACCTCAGAAGGCCTTTGAAGACAATTTTGGAGCTTTGGTGTGAAAAATTAGAAGCCTTAGATAAGTCAAACTCCATTAATTTAAGCCCCTTCTTAGACATACTTCAAGGGCTTCAAGCCTTTTTCATTTGCCTCGTCACTACTGATTTGACAGCTAACTCAAATTAGTGAGTTTTCTTCTAGCAGTTATTGTCTGTATACGTTACCATATATATTCTGAAAGAGCCACTACAAACTTTAAAAGATAGATTTATAACTCTCCAGGGTAGCTCTGAAAGCAGTAACCTTTTTCATGGAATTTTCTGATTTGCTATTAAGGAGATGGAAGAGGGAGAAAAAGCTGGCAGAAGCATAGGGAAGTTTGGAGGTGGAATGAGGGACAGGTGCTAGTGCTGGATAAAACAATACAGAGAATCAAAAACAACCCTCAGGCTCTACAGGAGTGAATTGCGAGTGGGTGGAGAAAAGTTTAAAAAGGTTTGTCTTAATTTTAATGTCTGAAAAGGGGCGCTCCCTCCGCCTGTCCCAATACATAAAGGTGGAAATTAGAGGTTCAGGAAGAGGGTTTTTAAATCACTTTGCCTTAGGCTGGATGGACTGGTATCTTTCATAGGGGTTTCTGGGTATTGTGCATTTTGGCAGCTGAACATATCTGTTACTCATATTCCTTAAAGTGAGAGGCACTGTGTTATATTTTTGGAAAATTAGTTGTTTATTTCTCGGTATCAAATCAATTGCAGCATTAAATTAACAGTGAAGTATCTGACTGAAATAAGTCTACCTTGGTAGCCTGGGGCTGAGTTGCAAAAATAAATGTGAATGTTGGCCTGAATTTTTAATTTTTTCTTTAAATAAACCAACTATTAAAATGTTGCTTTATGTTAAAAACAGGGCTTCTTTTGAGTAAATGTAGCACACCTAAGAAATGAATGCCATTTGATAATAACCTTAAAAGTAATGAAAACATTAAAAAAAAACAAGTTAAAATATTGTTCTAATAAATTCAGTGGTTTCTTTGGATAATTATGTCAGTCCCAAATGATAGTATTGAAGTGAATTTTTTTCCAAGCAATGGTAAAAGGGAGAAAAAAGTAATTTCAAGTGACTGTGCCTTATGAGAAAGTTGTTTTAAAAATTCCTAACTTTTAGACATAAAAATGACTTTAAAAAATAGCACTACCAAATAAGAAAGATTTAAAGTTCTAGAAAGTAAGGTTTGTCTGAGATAGAATACTTAATGTGTAGATATCCAGTCCTCACCATTTTACCCAGTCTTGGACCAGCTAATCTTGATTTCTTGTTAAAGAATATAAAATAAATTTACTGTCTGAGTAGGTTGATAATGGTCTAAGCATTCAGATTTTATCCTGGAGTTTTGGAATAAAATAATAATCTTCCTAGAAGCACTCTTATTGGCTTCCTAGAAAACTTTATCAGTTACTGAGGACTTTATCTCCTACCATCTCATTTTCAGAAGTCTAAGCCCTGAAGTTCTTCCCAGTGGCTGGCATCCTGGGAATTCACTTGATCTGCTGGGCAGAGACATTTCAAACTCGGGGAACACATGATGGGAATTTAGTTTTATGTGTCCCAAAGATATGTAATTCTCTTTGGAGATTTTACTTGATAATAGCTATGCCCCAGAAAACCATCTTGTTTAACCAATGTGATAAGTTGACAATGTAGTTTTTCTCTCTGATTATAATGTACTCTGTGTAGTCAATACACTGGTACCATGTGAGTGTAATTTCCTCTTTTATTTTATCTCCAATGCACTGTATTATAAATAAACAGTTAAAAAAAACACCAAACAAATCTGTTGCATCTCCTTTTAAGATTGTACCACTGTAGACACTTGTTCTAGTAAAGTAGAATTGGGCGCATTTGATTGCATTTAAATTTTTCATGCTTCAGCAGTTTGGCTGGGAGCACAGTAAAGAAAAATCCCATGAGCGAGGATAGTTTAGAATAATAGAACTTGATTTTGTGTATTATAGCGGCAACATTTGTGCTGCTTTAGTTAGGGTTGTGTCAGCACTTCCATTATAAACCCCTGTTTTCAGGGGGTATATAGCTAGAGAGTTTTTTTTTTTAATACAAATTAAAAAACAATTCATTTGAATGATTTTTAAGTTATAATAGTGCAAAAATAAAACAAAGTTAAGTCACATAGAAATTGACCATTTTCACAAAGATTTTAATTCTTTTGCTTATTAGTTGTATATGAAAGTGAAAGTGAAAGCCACTCAGTCGTGTCTGACTCTTTGTGACCCCATGGGCTATACAGTTCATACAGTNAAATAAAACAAAGTTAAGTCACATAGAAATTGACCATTTTCACAAAGATTTTAATTCTTTTGCTTATTAGTTGTATATGAAAGTGAAAGTGAAAGCCACTCAGTCGTGTCTGACTCTTTGTGACCCCATGGGCTATACAGTTCATACAGTTCTCCAGGCCAGAATACTGGAGTAGGTAGCCTTTCCCTTCTCCAGGGGATCTTCCTGACCCAGGGATCAAATCCAGATCTCCCGCATTGCAGATGGATTCTTTACCAGCTGAGCCACAAGGGAAGCCCATTAGTTCAGCAGCTAAAGTAAGATACGATTCTAATACACTATGGGAGTGGAAGTTTTTGTAATGGAAAATTACTGATATGAGGATTAAAAATAAAAATCAGCATCTCATGTGATATTTTAAAACATTAAAGCAAGTGTATATTTGATCTATGAGTTTCTAAAGAAGAGTAGCCATGGTGCAATGATTATAGTGAAGGCATTACCAAAAGTAAAGTATCTCTGCAGCTTCCTCAATACAGTTTAGTCAGTCTAGTGAAAGGGAAAGCTAAAGTAAAGAACTGAGATAAATGAGAATGTATCGGAAAATTGAAGGATTCTATAACAAAATACTTGTGCAAAAGTAATCAGTAAATTGAATCTGAGACATTTAATTTAAGTAAACCTAAGATATTTAATCGGGGAAGGCAATGGCACCCCACTCCAGCACTCTTGCCTGGAAAATCCCATGGACAGAGGAGCCTGATGGGCCACAGTCCATGGGGTTGCTAAGAGTCAGACACGACTGAGCGGCTTCACTTTCACTTTTCACTTTCATGCATTGGAGAAGGAAATGGCAACCCACTCCAGTGTTCTTGCCTGGAGAATCCCAGGGACGGGGAAGCCTGGTGGGCTGCCGTCTCTGGGGTTGCACAGAGTTGGACACGACTGAAGCAACTTAGCAGCAGCAGCAGCAGCAAGACATTTAATAAACTTCATTGAAAAAGAATTTGTACACATTTTCCTTTTAAAAATGCAACAAAATCACCATCTAAAACAAAAAGCTATAACAAAACTATCAGTAAAAGACAAACCTGAAATAAGCCCAACAATTTTATCAAAAGGAAACGTCTACAATGAGGCAATACCTAGCTAAAAGAACAGATCACCTTTTTTCTCTGCTAACAACATATTGAGAACTACAGAAACACAAGAAATTAAATAAAATGTGATATGAAAAAGTATTCTTGGAACAAAAAATGTTAATTTCTTTCCTAAAGGGAAGGATTTTGAAGTTGAGTAAGCCTTCCTCTGTTGTTAACTATTATGGTCTATCCATTTCTCCTCCTTGTCCCTTAATGAAGTTGTGAACTGAGGATGAACAGTCAGATTTAATATTGCTTTTTGTTGGCAGCCTATATTTTATTTGCAACCCTGATACACATTTGTATTTGTAGGTGCAAAATAAAACACAGATTGTGTGATGTTATGAATTGGTAGCTTTCCTGAATGGTCACTGGAGGAATCACCAGAAGACTGTTGATGAAGCAGAGGTGAAGCCTTTCCTCACTAATTGTATTCAGCGTGTAATTTCTAAACTTCCCTCTGAATTTTGATTTTCAATTAACACTCCCCATTTGAAGATAATTTTCTATTTAATGTAATTGCAGGAAATAATTTATTGGCTGATTAAGACTGAGGGCCCAGCCTTCCTTAAGAAAACACTCTAACAAACCAGCCTTTAAACTCAACCCATGGCTTTGGACAGATTTCGTCTATTTTTACAGCTGCATGGTTGTGTTTAATTAGGATTGTGTACTATTGTTCATTGGTGCAGTTTATAGTTGAAATTATTCTTAAGAGACTTTTCATTTTGGGTTTTGTGTTCTGATTAATTTATACTAAACCAACAATCACAGATATTGCTATTGGAAGGAGCCAAGTCACTTTATAATAAGAGGATGTTTGTTGGGGAACTAAAGTCACTCTGAGTTTTGGATTATGACTCTCAATTGTATTTAGCTGTTTTAAAAAGCAGCAGTAAATTCATTCTTTTGTCTTTAATGTGAATGATTACATTATTGGTACTGTTATTATCTGAACTATGAAAACACTCTTGTTAATGGCAAGCTCTTGATAAACTTGCAGAACAGTTATAATTTGTCTGGTTTTACTATAGTGATTATGAGGCTAGTGAAATAAGTTCTAGATGATTCCTGTATACTAAGAAGCATCCTGTGGTATCATTTTCTGTAAGTTTATATACATTTCTCCATTTGTCAATATTGAAATTAGTCAAGGATAGTCTTAACTAATTCTTTGATATAGTACTCTTATAGAACATTTCACCTTTTTCTCCTCAAAGAAAATATAGATATACTTCTGTACTTCCTTTTCTCCATATTATTTTCTAGCATCAAGTCTAATAGATTATTTTTTTACCATTTATAGAATGATTAATAAAGTAGGTATCAGCATTTTAATATGTTTCAAAGCACTTCAAAAGCCTGTAATACTTTTATTTAGAACTGTGCATAATTAGATTAGCTGATCTTATATTAATTTTTTTCACTGTAGGATACTAAATCTGAGCCCCCTCATTAATTGTGAGAAATTTAGCAATAGCTGTTAAATCCTATGTGAAACATGGGCTGCTACATAAAAACTACTGTTTAAATTGGAATTAACTTAATTATTTTTCTTTGCACTTGATATTTCCTTCACTGCAATATTCATGAAAGCATGTGACAGATTTGTAAATTTAACTGTTAATCTCAGATTTCTAGACCCTTTAATCAGTATTTATTTGTCTGTAGAAACAGTACTAGCAAGTTAATGATTTGCTAATTTGAAAAATGCTCATGTGGTTTCCTATGTTAACTGATTTGTGCATTTTTTAAAAAATGGTATGAAATCAATTAATGTTAAAGAGCAATTAAGGTGGAGATTTTATTCTTTTCGTTACACAGCAATTTTAGAGCTAAATAAGCTATAAAACAAAAACATTGTAAAGTTCTAGAAAAATATTCAGTTGCCTCTTCTTTTAAGTTATAAACTTTTAGTGACTTTATTTCTAAGCACAAGGGCTAAGAAAATCATCTTGATAAAGAAATATTTTAAAAGGTTTGAAATTCTGTTTAATAATCATGATTTTCTGATTGTATATGAAAGTACAGAAAGAAGACCTTGTGTTGATTGTAGTTGATATTTACTTGTAGATACATAGAGAATGTTCAGTAATTGTTTTTGGAATTTTGAAAATATTATGGATAGTAGGCACTTTACTCGGTTTCCCAGATGATGCTGGAGAAGGCAATAGCCCCCCACTCCAGTACTCTTGCCTGGAGAATCCCATGGATAGAGGAGCCTGGTGAGCTGTAGTCCATGAGGTCGCTAAGAAGTGGACACAACTGAGCGACAACTTCCCTTTCACTTTTCATTCTCATGCATTGGAGAAGGAAATGGCAACCCACTCCAGTGTTCTTGCCTGGAGAGTCCCAGGGACGGGGGAGCCTGGTGGGCTTCTGTCTGTGGGGTCGCACAGAGTCGGACACAACTGAAGTGACTTAGCAGATGATGCTAGTGGTAAAGAACACCGCCTGCCAATGCAGGAGATACCTGAGACAAGGGTTTGATCTCTGAGTTGGGAGGATCCCCTGGAGGAGGGCATGGCAGTCCACTTCAGTATTCTTGCCTGGAGAATCCCATGGCCAGAGGAGCCTGGTAGGCTACAATCTGTGGGGTTGCGAAGAGTCAGACATAACTGAAACGACTTAGCATGCGAGCACTTAGGCATTTTACTATGTTCATAGTAGATGCTTTGACTCTTATATATACTTCCTAATATAAAACAGAGACATAGTTATTTCCTGTACTCAATTAAAATGTCACAAAATTGCCTTAAGAATAATCTAGCACCATCAGCCACTCAATCAATATGTCACTTAAAAGTTTAGTTATAGCAGTTGAGACACCTTGAAGGTCTTTACAAAAAGATCAGATTGGCACTAGTCAGTGTTAGGCCTAGTACTTATTAACATAAGGTGTAAACTAAAGATGTCTGGACCAAGTTTGTTTAGGATTTTCATCATAGATTACTTTCTCTCCTGATTATATGATTATATTTTCTTACATAGACTTCCTTTGTTTCTGTGTAAAGCATAAGAGAAATTTGGATGCTTGTAAATTCATTCTCCCAACTGGTTCATCTGCTGTTTATCTTTTCATTTTTTTCTATTCATTTTGTTGTTGTTGTTGTTGTTGCTAGCCATCAGCTGAATTACTCTTAATAATCTAGTTGGGAGAACTGAGNCAGTATTGTCCATCTTTAAATGCATCTCAGAAACATAATGACAGAAATTTACTTACAGTTTGGACCAAAAAATAAAGCTATATTTTATGACATGGTGTGAATAGTGAAATAGACAACTAATGCTGTCTAGATCAATGTGTTAACATTCGGTTCAGTTCAGTTCAGTCGCTCACTCGTGTCTGACTCTGTGACCCCATGAACTGCAGCACGCCAGTCCTCCCTATCCATCCACCAACTCTCAGAGTTCACTGAAACTCACGTCCATCGTTGATGCCATCCAGCCATCTCATCCTCTGTCATCCCCTTCTCCTCCTGCTCCCAATCTCTCCCAGCATCAGGGTCTTTACCAATGAGTCAACTCTTCGCATGAGGTGGCCAAAGTACTGGAGGTTCAGCTTCAGCATCAGTCCTTCCAGTGAACACCCAGGACTGATCTCCTTTAGGATGGACTTGTTGGATCTCCTTGCAGTCCAAGGGACTCTCAAGAGTCTTCTCCAACACCACAGTTCCAAAGCGTCAATTCTTCGGTGCTCAGCTTTCTTCATAGTCCAACTCTCACATCCATACATGATCACTGGAAAAACCATAGCCTTGACTAGACAGACCTTTGTTGGCAAAGTAATCTCTCTGCTTTTGAATATGCTATCATCTAGGTTGGTCATAACTTTCCTTCCAAGGAGTAAGCGTCTTTTAATTTCATGGCTGCAATCACTATCTGCAGTGATTTTGGCGCCTCCCAAAAATAAAGTCGGACACTGTTTCCACTGATCACCTTTATATATGCACACCTTGCTTATCATTCCTGCTATTAAAAATATATATTTAATACTGTAAAACAATTATCCTTCAATTAAAAAATAAATACATTTTTTAAAGTATATTAAAAAACTTTCCTAAAGTGACTCATTTAAACAAGCTGATTATTAATACATCTTTCTAAATATGCTTTTTGGAAAAGTTTTCTTACTCAGCTATTTTCAAAATCTTTATCAAAATTAGAAACATTGATATGCTCTGGAATAGTTGGCTTTTCCCCCCTTGGGCAAGAAGGAATCAGGTATGCATGCTGATTAACACACTCCGGTCATTAACGTGTGATTATGTGGGCTGCATATTGAACACCTGCCAAAATATAAAAACCCAGTACTTTGCTACATCTGTGTTTTGGATTTCTTTTGTATTTTGATAGTTCAAGGAAAATCAGACCCCTGTATATATATATTTTCAATATAATAAACTTGTGTGTATATAATGTTTTCAAGGAGTTGGGATATGCTATGTTTATTTTTATTTTAATCTATGAGTCTGTATAAGATCCAGTGACTGGGGTTTGCAGAGCTCTGACTGTAACATGAGTCTCTTAATGAACTCCATCATCAACATTCACTTACAATTTGCAGCATTCCTTCATGTTCATAAAGATTATCTTTTCTGGGATTCCGCCAATATTCCTCAAATTTGCTTTATTTTTGCATCGTAACTTTATGTGTCATAAATATTTCATTTTCATTTCTTTCAACAATATGCTGTTGGTGTACACCTCATAGTGATGTTAGGGCTGCTCCTGTGGTTTGATTTTTTCCTATCTGTTATCCATTGGCAGATATTCCTTCAAGACCAAAGTGTGGCTTAGGGCTTATAGCATTTTCAGACACTTAGGAAACGTCACTTGTGGATAATTATTTAAAATCTAATTGATTACTAATAGAAAATCTGGTATAATCTAGTCTAACAGAAGAGCTTGATTGAATAGGCCTATTCTCCTCAGGTTTTATTTTCTTGATGGATTTAAATAGCATTTGAACATAGTAGAAGATTTAAAAAGTAAGCTTCTTGTTAAAATTGGTCAGTATCAATCATTGGAAGCTGATCTTAGGACACCAGTAATTTTCTGATTAAAGCAGAATTTCACAAACAAATTTCAGTCTATAGGTGGTTCTGATTAATGTACACTTGCTTGTGCAGAATTCCTTCTTACCTAGTGATGACTTGGGCAAGAATAATGAAATCTGCACATTTCTATAATACTTTTATAATACTTGCAAGCAGCATGGTATGGAAAGAAATATACATGTGTGTATAGCATGCAGTTAACTATTTATATGACCAATTTGAACTTTTTCAAGGTTAGAATGAGATATAAATCTTAAAGTCCTTCTAGATCAGCATGAATAAGATTTTGGTGAATATTATGACATATTGTTTTGGGAGGAAAAAGCTGGGGTTAGAGGGTTACTTTCCATAAAGTCAACTTAGCATGACACATTCTGGTACCATTGTTTGTTTGGAGATGAGATTGTAAGGGCTTTCTCTGAGTATTGAGTCAATTCACCCACATCAGGCAGGAAGGACCTTGCTCTGCATATCTAATCTTTGGGAACACATATAATGGATGCGCCTTAATTACCTACATATGGAAATTACCCCACTGTCTGTCCTCTGCTATAAGAGAAAGGTAACCTTTTAAAAGATGAACAACTTCAAGCTATCATTTCTTTTGTTAATATAGATTTCAATGTGATGACATGTTTAATTTTTACACTATTAACCTTTTAAGCATTATTTTGGCATTACCATAGTTCCATGACCTCTAGGCATTATTTTTCTAGGTGATGCAAATTAAGTTCAATAGTAATATCTCTGTGTAAACCACATCTTCAAATCTGAAGTATGAATTACAGACTTTTGCTAATAAACATTGCACAATCGGGTAAAAGTTAGAAATGAATATTTATGCATGTCATCTATCTTATTTATATTTCATTAGTGCCCTTGAAAATGGGAAACCCTATTTAATAACATGATTAGAAATTATTTTGTAAACTTTTGCTTTGATTATAATTTTTAATCTAATTTTTACTGCCAGTGTACTGAGAATATCTAGAATACAATAGTTTCAAGTTCATCGAACTTTTGGGAACAAATGTGCACTCAGTCAAGCATAGATAGTTTATGGTGTTACGCACGTTAGTCGCTTAGTCTTCTCCAACTCTTTGTGACCCCAAGGAGTGTAGCCTGCCAGGTAGGTTCCTCTGTCCATGGAGTTCTACAGGGAAGAATAGAAGAGATTAGTTTACCTTGAAAGACAAAGAATTAGAACTTTTTCTTTGGAAATTAGTGTTATTTAGGAATTATTTGGTTCATTCTAGTGGTTAGTTAGTAGTTTCTTCTCTGTTCATGGAACTCTCCAGGGAAGAATACTGGAATAGATAGCCATTCCCCTTCTCTAGGGGATCTTCTTTGACTCAGGGATCAAACCTGGGTCTACTGCATTGCAGGAGGATTCCTTACCATCTGAACCACCAGGGAGGCCCAACTGTGGGCCAGCCAGAATTAAATTAAAGTAATTCATGAACAGATTGAGGAAACTTTTGCTCTTAAATTCAGAGTTAATATCTGGCCTTCAGTTGAATAATTTTTTTGTACCTAGTGTGCTTCTACCAAAACGCCTTTCTTGTTTTTTGTTGTTACACTGATGTATTTTGTATGTGACGTTGATTAAAGATGATTATATATTTTGCTTTCTGAAATTGACAGTAAAATTGGAGTTTAGATCTCCTTTGGCTACTATTTTCTTGGATCCATGAGGAATGACACTGCAGGGTGAGGAATGAATCTGAATCTGAGTTTTTGGATTTGGGGAAATTAACAGAGAACAGTAAAAATTGACACCCCTCTCTTACTCAAAGAGAAAGGATGGGGTATATGTGTATAACTGAACCATCAATTCAAGGTTATGTGTTGTTCTTGGGTAGAGCCATCACAACCTCCAGACGGCGGGGATATTTGCCACCAGATTAGACTTTCACTTGCTGCTTTGTAGTGAATTAGCAATAGCTTTTGCATAGTTTTCCTTTCCCTAGAAATGTAAATACAGATAGATAGATGTTTTTATAAGCAATGTAGGCACTGAAAAATCATTTTTGATTTCTTTCCTTGCTCTACTGTGAAAACTTAAATCGGAGAGCTAGAGGTAAAAAAATTTCCAGATTACAAACAGTCTCATTATGCCATTATATATATTTACTCGACGTATTAGAAGGAAATTAAAGTTTTTGTGGTGAGATTCTCAAATTTGGGAACTTTATTTGGGCAAGATCCTAGAGAGGAGAAGAGATAGCTGAGTTCACCGAGTGGCTGGGAGGGCCCAGTGTGTAATGATGTAAAGAGCGATCTGCTCTCTAGTTTCTCTTCCTTAGGCAAACTAGGCCATGAAAGGACTTCACTGTTAATAAGAGTGTAATCTCTCTTAAGGAACAAGTGGATTTGACCAGTCTTGACTGTGCTCTGTAATGTTAAGATTTGTGAGGAATGAAGAGCCCACTCTGGGCTATTTCTTTTTGTGTGTATGACCCCAGCCTCATCATTTTTAAGTAGGCAACTAAGACATAGGTAGTTATTATATTGATAGTTGTTTCTGGGGGCTTAGTTATTACTCATTTTCCTAGTGGATCCCAACTTCCTTACTTTTTCCCTAAAAGCTTTATATTTTATTTTCTGTTTTTGCTAAAACTACTCTAATACTCTTCAGTGATTGTCGAATCCCCCTTTCTTATAATAGCCCCAGTTTCTGTCATGAATTAGAGACAGGTTTCCAAGAAGCTGGAGTAAACAACATGTCAAAAGATTATTTGTGCCTTTCTCCAAGCACTAGTCTTCTCTGCCACTGTGAGCAGGGATACTGATGGCTGCTCACTGCTGATCATAGTAGTGGTTGATAAAATCATCTTCATCATATAAAAGTGAAAGGTAAAACAGCAAGTGCTGGTGTAGAAGCTGAAGCAAGTTATCCAGAAGATCTAGCTAAGATAATAATTAAAAGTAGCTACACTAAACAACAGATTTTCAATGTAGATGAAACAGCCTTATTTTGGAAGAAGACACCATCTAGATCTTTAATAACTAACGATGAGAAATCAATGAATACCTGACTTCAGAGATTCAAATATAGGGCTGATGCACCCGGCAAATTGAAATTGAAGCCAGTGCTCATTTACCATTCTGAAAATAATAGGGCCCTTAAGAATTATGTTAAATCTATTCTGCCTGTACTCTGTAAGTGGAGTAACGAAGCCTGGATGACATTATACCTGTTACAACATGAATTACTGAATATTCTAAGCCTATTGTTGAGACCTACTGCTCAGAATAACAGATTCCTTTCAAAATATTTCTGCTCATTGACAATGTATCTAGTCAGTTTAGAACTCTGATGAAGATGAGATTAATGTTGTTTTCATGCCTGCTAACACAACATTCATTTTGCAGTCCATGGCTCAAGGAGTAATTTCAACTTTAAAGTTATTATTTAGGAAATACATTTCATAGGGCTGTGGCTGATATAGATAGTGATTCCTCTATGAATCCGGGCAAAGTAAATTAAAAACTTTCTGGAAATGGTTTACCATTCTAGATGCCATTAAGGACATGCATGATTCATGGGAAGAGGTCAAAATATCATTAATAGGAGTTTGGAATAAATTTATGAACCCTCCTGGTTAACTTTGAGGAGCTCAAGACTTCAGTGGAGAAGGTAACTGTGGATATGGTAGAAATAGCAATAGAGCTAGAATTAGAAGTGGAGTCTAATTGAATTCAGTGGACTGAATTGATGCAATCTCATGGTAAACTAATGAATGAGGAGTTGCTACTAATGTATATGGTTTATTGAGATAGAATCTACTCCTGGTGAAGACACTGTGAAAGCTGTTAAAATGACAACAAAGGCTTTAAAATATTATTAAACTTAGTTGATTAAGTAGTATCAGGCTTTAAGAGGATTGACTCCCATTTTTAAAGAAGTTCTATTGTGGGTAAAATGCTATCAAAGAGCATTCCATGCTACAGAGAAATCGTTCATGAAAGGAGAGTCAATTGATGTGGTAAACTTCATTGTTGCCTTGTTTTAAGAAATCACCACAGCTACCCCAACCTTTATCAACTACCACCATGATCATTCAGTAGCCATCAACACTGGGGCAGGACTCTCCACCAGCAACAAGGTTATGACTTGCTGAAAGCCAGATGATGGTTAGCATTTTTCAGCAATAAACTATTTTTAATTGAGGTATGGATGTTTATTTAGGTATAATGCTATTGTACACTTAATAGACTATAATGTAGTGTAAATAACTTTTAAATTCATTGAGAACAATTTGTATGATTTGCTTTATTGTGATTTTCACCTTACTATGGTGATCTGAAACTAAACTCACACTTTCTCCAAAGTATGCCTTTATTGTTAAGACCCAAAGCAATCTACAGCTTCAGTGCAATCCCTATCAAACTTCTAACAGCATGTTTCACAGAATTAGAGAAAACAGTTCTAAAATTTGTATGGCACCACAAAAGATTCCAAATAGCCAGTTTGATGATGGGTGGAGCTGTGCTCCTGTCTTACTGGTTACTTGGCCTGAAGTGTCCAGCAGTAGAGTTTGCAGACAGTTAGGTGGAGCTGGGTCTTGGTACTGTGATGAGGATCTCTAGGAAATCTCACACTAGTTAATATTCCCTGGTACCTGAAGTTCTTTGTTAGTCCAGCATCTTGAACTCTATGCTGTCACCATAGGAACTCAGGCCTGACCTCTGGCTTGGTTGCATTGGAATTCCTCCCATCCTCTTAGGTGTCTGAGGTCCCCCTCCAGTGCCTAGTAGGTGCCCTACTTATGAGGAGGTGCAAACTCCGTGTCCTCTCACTCTTTCACTTGACTCTACCCCCACCAATCTTGAGAAAGCAGAACAAAGCTGGAGATACCACATGCCCTGATTTCAAATTATACTTTAAAGCTACAGCAATCAAAACAATATAGTACTGGCACACACACACACAAATGGATAGATCAATGGAGCAGAATTGAGAACTCAGAAATAAATCCACACATACAAGGACAATAAAGATTTGTTTTTTCAATAAATGAAATTGGAAAAGATGGACAGCTACATGTGAAAGAATGAAACTAAGCCACTGTCCTGCTGCTGCTGCTAAGTCACTTAAGTCGTGTCCCACTCTCTGTGACCCCATAGACGGCAGCCCACCAGGCTCCCCCGAGCCTGGGATTCTCCAGACAAGAACACTGGAGTGGGTTGCCATTTCCTTCTCCAATGCATGAAAGTGAAAAGAGAAAGTGCAGTCGCTCAGTCATGCCCGACTCTTAGGGACCCCATGGACTGCAGCCTACCAGGCGAAAGAATGAAACTAAGCCACTATCCTACCCTAACACAAAAATTAACTGAAAAAGCATTAAAGTCTTGACTGTAAAACCTAAAACCATAAAATCTCTAGTAGAAAACATAGGTGATAACCTCATTGACATCAGTCTTAGTGATTTTTTTTGTGGATCTGACTTCAAAGGCAAGGGCAACAAAAGCACAAATAAACAAGTGGAACTACATCAAACTACAAAAATTCTAGACAATAAAGGAAACCACCATCAAAATGAAAAAGCAACAAAACAAAACTACTGAATGGGAAAAGATATTTGCAAATCATACAGCTGATAATGATAAGGGATTAATATCCCAAGTATTGGATATATATACATACACATATTATATATATATATATATATAACTCATACAAACATCCTGATCAAAAAATGGGCAGAGGATCTGGATAAATATTTTTCCAAAGAAGATTATGCAGCTGGTCAACAGGGACATGAAAAGATATTCAACTTCACTAAAAAAAAAATTATTAGAGTATAGTTTATTACAGTATGTGACTTTCTGCTGTCCAGCTAAGTGTATCAGTTATACATACAAATATATCCACTCTTTTTTTCCATATAGGTAGAGGTATTATAGTGTATTAAGTAGATTTCTCTGTGTTATACAGTAGGTCCTTATTAATCATGTATTTTTGGTCGCTTCAGTCATTTCCGTCTCTGTGTGACTCCATAGACAGCAGCCCACCAGGCTCCTCTGTCCCTGGGATTCTTCAGGCAAGAATACCGGAGTGGGTTGCCATTTCCTTCTCCATTTTTTTTTTTTTTTTGTATAGTAGTATGTTTATGTCAGTCCCAATCTCCCAACTTATCCCGTCTGTTCTTTCTCTCTTGGTAACCATCAGATTGATTTTTATATCTGTAACTCTATTTCTGTTTTGTAAATAAGTTTCATTTGTACAACTTTTTAAAGACTTCATATATAAGCAATATCATATAATTCTCTAACTTACTTCAGTCAATATGACAGTCTCTGGGTTCATCCATGTTGCTGCAAATGGCATTATTTCATTTTTTGTGGCTGAGTAATATTCCACTGTATATATGTACAAACTGAAACAGGAAACAGATCAATGCTTATTAGAGGGGAAGTAGGTTGAGGAGGTGGGTGAAATGGATGAAGTAAGTTAACTTTATGGTGATGGATGGTAACTAGACTTGTGATTTTCACTCGGTAGCATTAAACAAATGTTGATTTATAATGCTATATACCTGAAACATTAAAAAAATATAACTAGTTATTAAATTAAAAGAAAGAGGGATTTTGCTCTAGAGTAAAAGAAACTTAAGAGTATAACCAGATATAAACCATAAACTTTGATGGAATCAGTTTTGAAAAGAATATTTTGGGACAGTTGTGGAAAGTTTAATATGAGTTCTATATTAGATATCTTAAATGAAGTCTTATTCATTTTCATAGGTATGATAATCATATTGTGGTTATGTGGGAGAACATCCTTATTTTCTGCAGATGCTTGCTAAGGTATTTAGGGGTAAGATGGCAGTGATGTCAATAATATATTCTTAAATGTTCCAGCAATATAATTAGGGAGATAAATGCATATATATATAGAACAATATGGCAAAATATTGTTAATTGTCAATCAGTCCAGCTGTTCATTATAATAATATTCATTATCTTAATCTTTCTAGTTTTTTTGAGTGTTTAAAAGTTTTTTCTTAATAATATTTAAAATGCCCATGTGGTAAAAAAATGAAAGGTTTGAACTATAAACACCAAGCAAGCCTCTTGCTACTTTTTACTTTTTTGTTTTCAAGGTTAAAATTGTTTTAGCAAATTCAGTATAAATTGGCAGTGTTGTTTAGGTTGACTATCATATGGTAGTTCAAATAGTAATGAATTTCCAGGTGAAAATAACTGGCTGGATTTGCTAGGCACATGAATCAGCTGAACTTTGTTAGAATATTGCTTTGTCTGCTGGGGAATTCACTTATTAGGCCTGCCTACCTTAAAGCTCTTCTTGCTGTTCTATTACCAAAAAGTTATAAAGTATTCTCATCTCTGAGGCTGTCTGTCCTATAGCATTAGCTCTTTAAAGTTTGATATCTCTAAGGCTGTGATAGTGTGTCTTAGTTCTTTGTTGTTTATACAATACTGAGTATATTCAGTTCAGGGCACTATTCTTTAAAAAGAGGGAGGAACAAAGTGGAACATACTCAGGGGAAAATGAACAGGATAGCTGAACTGTGTTTTTCTTATGAGAAAGAAATTAAGGAAACAGATATTTTACCTAGAAAAGAGATAATACAAGGGTGCTATAATAGCTGTACGTAGCACTTTTAAATATTTCCATGGAAAAGACTCTGATGCTGGAAGGGATTGGGGGCAGGAGGAGAAGGGGACGACTGAGGATGAGATGGCTGGATGGCATCACCAACTCGATGGGCGTGAGTCTGAGTGAACTCCGGGAGTTGGTGATGGACAGGGAGGCCTGGCGTGCTGTGGTTCATGGGGTCGCAAAGAGTTGGACACCACTGAGACTGAACTAACTGACTGAACTGACTGATGGAATGAAAGGAGAACTATAGGCTAAAAGAATAGGATTCATATTCCTATAAATCAGAATATTAGAGAACCCTCCAAACCTGGAATGGACTACGATGGAGGTGCTAAATCTTAGTATTAGTTCAAGGAGAGAACAAAATGTTGCTTCTCATGGGTATTGTGACAGCCACCATCACTAACACCACCACTTCCACACCTCCACCACTCTCATCATGATCTGATGAACACTTGCTAATCTAAGTATTTTATTTTTAATAACTTACTTTATTTTCATAACAGCCTTGTGAGATAGGTTCTGTGCTGCTATTATTTTCAAAGTAATCTTACAGATGAGGAAGTAAGGCACAGAGAGGTTACCGATTTCTGGGACTATATGAGAGATGGATGGAAAACTGGGATTTAACCAGAAAATCTGGCTCAGAGAGCCTGCGCTTTGTTTACTGTTATACTACCTTGTCTTGCACAAGGGAATCAATACTAGATATCATTGAGCAATTGAATTTTTAAGGACTTTTGAATCTTGAGATTTTGACTCTATATCCTGATAGTGTATAGATGATGCTAGACTTTTCTTTGTGCTTCCCTTGACAAATTTGAGGACTTTAATTTTTTCTGTATTTATTCTATCTTATTTAAATGCATTTATTAAATATCATGGAATGAGACTATACAACTTTTGGTAAAATTACCAAATCAAAATAGCATTTTAAAAATGATAGGTTTTTCTTATATGAATTCAGGAATCATGACACTTCAGTAAATACTGGTAACAGATCTACATCATGAATAAATGTATTATTGTTACTTAATATTATAGTAATAGTATAGAATGACAAACTTGAGAATGTTATGTAAGTCTCATATATTACATCAAATATCAGTTTTAATAAAAGAAAAAAGAATATACTTTGTTTTAATGTTAGAGTCGGTGATAAATTTGTCAGGAATAATCTGTTGGGAAGAACTCTGGAGAAGGAAATGACAACCCATTCCAGTATTCATGCCTGGAAAATCCCATAGATAGAGGAGCCTGGCAGGCTATGATCCATGGGATTGAAAAGAATTGGACACAACGACTGAACAACAACAACAATGCTTGGAACCAAATTTAGTATTTTCATTTGTGTAATCTTCTTTAAAGGGCTTCCCTGGTAACTCAGCTGGTAAAGAATCTGCCTGCAATGCAGGAGTCCCTGGTTTTATTCCTGGGTTGGGAAGATCCCCTGGAGAAGGGAATGGCTATCCACTCCAGTATTCAGGCCTGGAAAATTCCATAAACCAGTGCTTTTCCTTAAAATATGTCACAGAGAAAACATACTTTTTCCTCTGAGAAAGAACCTATAAAAGTTAGCAGTTTAGTTTTCAGCATGTTAAAAATGTTAGATACATTCTGCTAGCAAGGAGTTATAAGAACTTAGATTAGGTAAAGCTTTTATTGTCAGTTACTCAGTCACACTATGGTAGGATACCTCTTATGCAGCACAGTTGGCAGGTATTTTTTGGTTCATCAGAAAAATGTTTAGAATGAGAAATCAGAAGAAAGCAGTATATATATAGTAGATGGTAATATAACTCAATTCAGTTCAGTTCAGTTCAGTTGCTCAATCATGCCCGACTCTGCTTCTCCATGGACTGTAACATGCCAGGCTTCCCTGTCCATCACCAATTCCCAGAGCCTACTTAAACTCATGTCCATCATGTCAGTGATGCCATCCAACCATTTCATCCTCTGTCGTCCCCTTCTCCTCCTGCCTTCAATCTTTCCCAGCATAAGGGTCTTTTCTAAGAAGTTGGTTCTTCACATCAGGTGGAGAACCAACTTCACATCAAAGTTTTGGAGTTTCAGCTCCATCACTAGTCCTTCCAATGAACACTCAGGACTGATCTCCTTTAGGATGGATTTCCTTGCTGTCAAGGGACTCTCCAGAGTCTTCTCCAACACCACAGTTCAAAAGCATCAGTTTTTCAGTGCTCAGCTTTCTTTACAGTCTAACTCTCATATCCATACATTACTACGGGAAAAACCATAGCTTTGACTAGAGAGATCTTTGTTGGTAAAGTAATGTTTCTGCTTTTTAATAAGCTGTCTAGGTTGGTTGTAGCTTGGTCATAATAAATTACATACGTGTATACATATATGTAATTTATGTACTATAACTTGAAAAGTTATTTGAAACTTAAAGAATATAAGTGCAGTACCAAGGAAGGTGGAGTCCTCTGTCCTGGCAGAGAAGATTGATCACTGACATGGTTGACTTGCCAGTACTTGGTGATTTAAAACAAACAGAAGCAACTTTTAGTTGTTTTTATTATCATTTTTAATTTCTTTGCAGACACTGCATCCCTTTAATTCCTTTTAGTAAAAGACTACCAAGAACATCCATAGTTGAACAAATTGGGTTTATTACTGATTGCAGTAGGGAGCATTTACATCATAGAAAACTATGGAGTGTCTCAGTAAGCGAATATTCAAAATAACTTTTTTAGGATTTAGACTTTAAGTGATTTGGGGTAAGGTCTAAGGAAAAAGAGGTTTGCTATAGGCTGGAGTAATAGGATAAATTTGTGATTGTATATCTCATGAAATCTTATTGTATGGAGGGCAGATAAGAATAAGAATAAAGTTGTAACTGGAGAGGTAATATAACTAAAATAGAAAATAAAACAAGACAAAAACGACAACATGCAAGGCAATAAGAATAAACAAACAATTCAGCCCTGTTAATAGGTGGAGGAAAGGATAAAAGATAATGTTCTGTCTCTACAATTTCATTGGCAGCATGTAGGGAAGTTGATCATGTTGCTGCTTTAGAGAAGTCATTTCCCATTCGTTTCTTCCAACTGCAATCACTTCTACCTGTGTGTGGGTTTCAACTCTTATTATGTAGGGCAGATTGCACCTGTATTTTTTTCTTTTTTAAAAATTGGAGTATAGTTGTTTTACAATGTTGAATTAGTTTCTGCTGTGCAGCAAAGTGAAACAGTTATTCATGTATCCTGTCTTTTTTGGATTTCCTTCCCATTTACATCACCACAGAGCATTGAGTAGACTTCCCTGTGCTATACAGTAGGTTCTCATTAGTTTTCTGTTTTATACATAGTAGTGTATGTATGTCAGTTGGCCTGTCTTAATTTCCAGCATCTTGTTTGACTTTTGCAACCCCAATTCACTTCTCTCATCTTGCAAATCTTGGTTAAGGTGCAGTTGGAAACTTGCTAAATTAGAGCTGTAGTATACTGTAGCTGACTGATAAAGGTCAGTTTTCACTCCAATCTCAAAGAAAAGCAATGCCAAAGAATGTTCAAACTACTGTACAGATGTGCTCATTTCACATGCTAGCAAGGTAATACTCAAAATCCTTCAAGCTAGGCTTCAACAGGACGTCAACCGAGAACCTCCAGATGTACAAGCTGGATTTAGAAAAGGCAGAGGAAACAGAGATCAAATTTCCAACATCTATCTGTTGGATCATAGAAAAGCAAGGGAGTTCCCAAAAAAACATCTATTTCTTCTTCACTGACTATCCTAAGATCTTTGGCTAAGATGATAATACCAGACCACCTCACCTGTCTTCTGAGAAACCTGTATGCAGGCCAAGATGTGACAGATGGAATTAGACATGGAACAGACTGGTTCAAAACTGGGAAAGGAGTTGTGTCAAAGCTGTATATTGTCATCTGTTTATTTAACTTATATGCAGAGTACATCATGTGAAATGCCAGGCTGAATGACTCACAAGCTGGAATCAAGATTGCTGGGGGAAATATCAACAACCTCAGATATGCAGATGATACCACTCTAATGGCAGAAAGTGAAGAGGAACTAGAGACCCTCTTGATAAGAGTGAAACAGGAGAATGAAAAACCTTGCTGGAAACTCAACATTTGAGAAGTTAAGATCATGCCTGCAGGTCCCATCACTTCATGGCAAGTAGATGGGAAAAAGTGGAAACAGTGACAGATTTTATTTTCTTGGGCTCCAAAATCACTATGGAAGGTGACTGCAGCCATGAAATTAAAAGACGCTTGCTTCTTGGAAGACAAGCTATGACAAACCTAGACAACATATTAAAAAGCAGAGACAGCACTTTGCCAACTAAGGTCCATATATAGTCAAAGCTATGAGCTATGGTTTTTGCAGTAGTCATGTATGGATATGAGAATTGGACTATAAAGAAGGCTGAGCGCTGAAGAATTGATGTTGTCAAACTGTGGTGCTGGAGAGGACTCTTGAGAGTCCCTTGGACAGCAAGGATATCAAACTAGTCAATCCTAAAGGAAATCAACCCTGAATATTCATTGGAATAACTGATGCTGAAGCTGAAGCTCCAGTTCTTTGAGCACCTGGTGCAAATAGCTGACTCACTGGAAAAGACCATGAGGCTGGGTAAGATTGAAAGCAAGAGGAGAAGGGGATAGCAGAGGATGAAATGATTGGATGGCATGTCTAACTCAATGGACATGAGTTTGAGCAAACTCCAGGAGATAGTGAAGGACAGGGAAGGCTGGCATACNTTGAGCACCTGGTGCAAATAGCTGACTCACTGGAAAAGACCATGAGGCTGGGTAAGATTGAAAGCAAGAGGAGAAGGGGATAGCAGAGGATGAAATGATTGGATGGCATGTCTAACTCAATGGACATGAGTTTGAGCAAACTCCAGGAGATAGTGAAGGACAGGGAAGGCTGGCATACTCCAGCTCATAGGGTCGCTAAGAATGAGACATGGCTTAGCTACTGAACAACAAAAAATACTGTAGCTGGGACTTCCCTAATAGCTCAGCAATAAAAAACCCGTCTGCAGTGCAGGAGATGCAGGAGCCATGAGTTCAGTCCCAGGGTCAGGAAGATCTCCTGGATGAGGGCATGGCAACCCACTCCAGTATTCTTGCCTGGAAAATCCCACAGACAGAGGAGCCTGGCAAGCTACAGTCCATGGAGTCACAAATAGCCCAACATGACTGAAGTGACTGAGCACATGCACGCACATAGAGTAGCTGCTCCTGGACAGAGTGGATATAATCCATATGCAGTTACGTTTAGTGGGAATTGATTTCTAGATAAAGCTAATTACAAATGTTGAGGTTATTTGAGCTTTGTGAGGGGCCAGATCTTAGTGGAATTAATTAGGGATGACTTCATAAAGAAGGTGATTTTGAGCATTGATATTAAAGAGAGTAACATAGAATGAGTTTGGAAGTTTACCTTCCTCTGCAATTTTCTGGAAGAGTTTGACTAGGATAGGTGTTANCTTTTGGACTCTGTGGGAGAGTGAGAGGGTGGGATGATTTGAGAGAATAGCATTGAAACATGTATAATATCATATAAGAAATGAATTGCCAGTCTAGGTCCGATGCAGGATACAGGATGCTTGGGGCTGGTGCACCGGGATGACCCAGAGAGATGGTATGGGGAGGGAGGTGGGAGGGGGATTCAGGATTGGGAACACATGTACACCCGTGGGGGATTCATGTTAATTTATGGCAAAACCAATGCAGTATTGTAAAGTAAAATCAAGTAAAATAAAAATTTAAAAAAAGAAAAGTAATGAATAGATTAAAAAAAAAGAGAATAACAGCTCAGTATTTATTATTCCACTTAGTTGAATCAATATAAATAAAAACCTAAAACTGGTGCCAGTGATTATCATGACTATTTTCAGAATTAAAAATTGAAACCAAAGATAATTGGACAAAGGGCATTTCAATAATAAGAGTAGGTATCATTTACTGAGTACTTAGATGATAGATACTTCCCTAAGTGCCTTTTTCATTATTCACTTCTCACATCAGCTATTTGAGGATATTATAACTCCATTCTATGAAAAGGCATAGTCTAACTTCCATCCTCTTGACTGTGGATCAGCCATAGTGACTTACTGTTGAATAGATTGCATTGACAGTTATAGGGCATGACTTCGCAAACTAGGTTAGAATCAGTGATATAATTTTATTCTGGCTCTTTTGAACACATACACCTTTGGAGGCCTGAACTACCATGTAAGAAGTCCAGCTATTCTGAGGCCAATATGCTGAAGAGCAACAGTCATGTGGAGAGATCACATAGAGGAAGATGTCCAAGGAACCCCAGCTTCCAACCCCAAGCTCTTGAAGTGTTCACTTTGTGAATATAGAAGCCTTTGAGGTTACAATCTTAGCCACTAACTTAATGTCAACCTCACGAGAGACCTTGAGACAAAACCACCCAGCCCAAATGCTCCTGAATTCCTGACCTACAGAAATCATTAAAGATCATAAATCATTATTGTTGCTTTAAGCATTAAGTTTTAGGATCCTTTTTATACAATAGATAACTAAGGTAGGGTATCTTGGAAATTTTGGAATTTGGGTTAATAACTGGAATTCCTATCTCAAAAGTATGTAAAGCTCATGTCTGAAAATGTAAGGCAAGAAAAGATTTAGAAGGTAGGTGTTACTGAAGTTATGGCATCTTTTACTTTTGAGAGTGATTTTAGTATAGTTCTATGGAATGGAAAATCAATGGGTAGGGTGTCAGAAAACCTACATTTAGAATTCAGCTCTGCCAGTCCTACCTGTGTGACATGGGGAAAATCACATAACCTTCTGACTATTACTTTTCTTCGTGTTAAAAACAAAGATGTAGAAATTCAGTACACAGTTCTTGGCAGCACATTTTTAGAATAACATCTAGAGACGGGAGTATATCAGAGGAGAGTGATGAAGGGTCAGGAAGCCATATCAAATGGGAAATAGGTGTTGAAACTGAAGGAGTTTCATCTAAAAAAAGGACTATTAGCTTAATTTCTCCTTTAAGATATTATGAACAACTTTAACATGGAACAGGAAGTAGATTGATTTTGTGTATCTTTTGAGGGCAAACAGGAAATCGTGGTTGATAATCATGACAAATCTAGATTTTAGTTGATTAGGGATTCCCTTTTAAATAATTAGTTATTAGAAAATACTGTTTGAGAGCTCTCAGCTGCATAAATGCCCAGACAAAGAAAGCTTGATTGCTTTTTCTGGTTTCAGTACTGGGAAACTATAATATATTAACTCTATAGACATCTTCAAGATGGCCAAACTCTATTCTCTTAAATTCCTTTTATGTTTCCTCTAAGCATCTCTTATAAAATGATATTGTTCTTTATTGCATAAGCAATATATTCATTAATGATAAAAGACAGATAAGTAAAAAGAAAGAAAAATTACCAATAATGTTATCACCATTTAGAAGTCACTATAAATATTTCAGTATATATCTTCCAAGTTTTTTTTGTGTGTGTGTGACCACATTTATCCTTTTGCATGCATGTAACAAAATTGAAGTTATATACTAATACTGTATCTTTTTCTCCATTTGGTGCCTCCTCCCTTGTAAATAAATTATTTTGACAACTTTTTTTGTTATTCATATTCAACCTTCAACATATTAATAATATTTGTTTTCTGATTGAAAGTCTTATTGATGATAGAACATTTGCAAAATATATGTAATTTCAAAAAGAAAATATAAAACTACTTATTATTTCAAGGGACTTCCCTAGTGGCTCAGCAGTAAAGAATACGCCGGCAATGCAGGAGATGCAGGTTCAGTCCCTGGGTCAGGAAGATCCCCTAGAGGAAGAAATGGCAACCTATTCCAGTATTCTTGCTGGGAAAATCCCATGGACAGAGGAGCCTGGAGGGCTACAGTCTGTTGAGTCAGAGAGTTGGACATGACTGAGCACAGCACATTATTTTAAGACTCAGGACCATTAACATTTTGTTGAACATTCTGTCTTGTGTACATAATTTTTTCTTAAAAAATATATTGATGTTTCTCACTAACATTCCAAAATAAGTTTACTTAACATCCATCACTTCACACATTTTGTTTTTAATATTGACTTCTCTACCCCTTCATATACGAAAATATCTTTACATAGTTTTAATTTGTGAAAATTGCTCATATTTTCTAGATAATTTGCCTAATAACTATTTTAATACTACTGCATACTTTTTCAGTCATCTACATATAATTTTTGTACTGTGTTTAATTAATTTCCAGTGAAATGCTTTAGATAATCTGAACCAACACTGCTTTAGTCCTTGTATTGGTACTAGGTTCCTTTTAAATAATATTTTGAAATTTTATTCACTGTTAAGTTTGGTGAGGGCAGTAAGGTTAGGGGCTAAGAGAAAAGAAACCTAAGTTTTCTTTGAATGAGCTAATACTTACTCAGTGCCCTGTACACTCTTCTTTTTGTGATGTTCATGTGTTTAGCCATGTTATACATTGGTTGTTTTCATATGAAAGATCAAAAGAAGAGAAGTAATCTCCTTTGTGTTATTTTTTAAAATCACAACTAACCAGGCTTCTTAAAAATGTTCGTAATCATATCCATATTGTAACAGTAAGGCAAAGCAGATTCATCTCATTGCCTTCTATAGGGAATCAGTATTTCTGAAAGTAGGATGCGTCAGAATGAGAGGACCTGTGCATCAGAATCACTTGGAATGTTTTTTATACTTCATATTCCTGGGCACCACTCTTTGGGGGTATGGCAGGAGGTAAGGGAGTCTGTATTTTCACATACTTGCCTGAGAATACTGTATGTTAAAGTTTGAGAAGAACTGCTTTAATCAAATAAGCTGTGCTGCAGTAACATGCATCAAAACTTGATAGATGTGGTCATTGGGCATCTTGTCNTTGGAATGTTTTTTATACTTCATATTCCTGGGCACCACTCTTTGGGGGTATGGCAGGAGGTAAGGGAGTCTGTATTTTCACATACTTGCCTGAGAATACTGTATGTTAAAGTTTGAGAAGAACTGCTTTAATCAAATAAGCTGTGCTGCAGTAACATGCATCAAAACTTGATAGATGTGGTCATTGGGCATCTTGTCTCAGTTGGTAGTTCATAGGACCTATATCATTTATAGGAAATTAAAGAATAGGTTAACCTTTTTTTTTTTCCTATGAGAAAACTTACTTTGACATTACCTGCCTCCCTAGGACAGAAATTAGAGATCCTTTGTCAAGTTTCTTTTTCTGATTTGTCATTTTTGCCTTTTGTGCATGCATGCTCAGTCATGTATCTTTGTGACCCCATAGACTGTAACCTGCCAGATTCCTCTATTCATGGAATTTTCCAGGCAAGAATATTGGAGCGGGTTGCCATTTCCTTTTTCAGGGTATCTTCCTGACCCAGAGATCTAACCCACATCTCCTGCATTTGCAGGCAGATTCTTTGCCACTGTCCCACCTGGGAAGCCCAATAGTGCCTTCTTATCTAACAGTAATCTCTTCATTGGGCTTCTCAGGTGGCTCAGTGATACATAAGCCACCCGCCAATGCAGAAGGCATGGGTTCGACCCCTGGGTCAGGAAGATCCCCTGGAGAAGGAAATGGCAACCCACTCCAGTATTCTTGCCTGGACAATTCCATGAACAGAGGGTCCTGGAAAGCTACAGTCCATAGGGCCATAAAAGAGTCAGACAAGACTTAGTGACTAAAACAATGACAGCAACAACAAATCTCTTCTTTGAAAGTGTTTGGATTCATATGCCCTTTTATTCTGATGAATTGACTATAGGCCTTCATTCACGAGAGGACTGTATGTTTTAAGTTTTAGAAAATTAAAAATTAAAGACCATAAATGTTCAACTTTGCCCCTTTTCTTTGTCCCTAAGGATAGTGTAAGATAACTTATACAACTTAAGTAATTTATAATTTCATCTTCTGCTGGTGTTGGTGCCTTTGTGCCATGTTATAAGTAGTTATTGTTGCTTTCTTGGAGAAAACATGACTTTCTAGCTTCTTATCTTCTTCTTGGTTGTGTTGAGCTCCATTGCACAGATTATGGGGCTGAGGACAATATGAGTCATTGGTGAGGGAACCCATCATTGTTGTCTGTGATGGATGATGGTGACTACATTCTCATGAGTAAAAAACAAGGAACATAGCCTATCCAACAAGTAAGTGACATGAGTCAATTAGACTGAAATTAGTTCTGAGAGAAAAAAATGGTAGTGTATGGAGCCTAAATTTTCTAAGGACTACTGTAACTCAGGCTGGCAAGACACTGCTAGTACCTTTCAACTTGGGAGTGACAGGAGAAATCCTCTTTACTATGGTCAATGGTGAGTCATTTGTAGGTAACCACTTCCATGTAACTGTTGTTTTGAGTTGATCTTCAACCCCTTAGGTTGAGATAGAGTTTGTTTCTTATTTATAGGCAGTAATATGAGAAATGAAAGTGATTGAAACATAATTTATCAAGTGATGATTATTGATTCCAAAAAGCCTTGGTAACATTTCTACTAGGTGCACTATTAAGAGCTGAAATTGGCTTTGGCAAACATACGTGTTTAGTCTCTCAGTTGTGTCTGACTCTTTGCGACACCATAGACTGCACCCCACTGGGGTCTTCTGTCCTTTGGGATTCTCCAAGCAAGAATACTGGAGTGGGTTTTCATGCCCTCCTCCAGGGGATCTTCCCAACCCAGGGATTGAACCTCAGGTCTCCTGCATTGGGGGCAGATCTTTACCATCTGAGCCACCAGGGAAGCCCAGAAAATCTCTTGAGTGTTTGTTTTCACAAAGTTGAGAGTGAACTGGCCACTCCAAGGAGCTGTATACTAACCATGACTGACATCTAAAAGAAAGGGTTCCTCTGCATCACTCCATGGTTATTGTAAGCATTAAATACAACATGTTTCCTGGGAAAGAAAAGATCTGGGAACAATGTAAAGAGGAGCTCTCCCATACATTAGTTTTATCCTTTTCAGTGTATTTCAGTGTAAATGTAATGAACAACTGCTCTATGCTAGGTGCTTTTAGCAGTGGGATAGTGGAAAAAATTAAGATTTGTCTCATAGTAATTTAGAAAAGTTTTATTGAGATGTAATATGCATGCTACACAATTTCCTTATTTAACTGTGTGCAATTCAGTGGTCTTTAGTATATTCACAGACTTTACAATACTCAATTTAGTTCAGCACATTTTCTTTTATTTTTTTTACTAAGCAATTACTTAGGTCCAAAGGGGGAAGAACTTCCTTGGCTCCATCCTTAGATCTGTTTCTTCCCTCAGAATACTGGTACCTACTGTTTACTAAGCACCATCTGCTCTAGGTTCAGATCTGTGCCTAGTTACTTTATAAACGTTACCTCATTATATGCTACCAATACCTGTGGAAATAAGTTTTATTCCTTCCTTATATGCAATGACAATAATACCTAAATACCTAGCATTTATTGAGTATAGTTATCTTATTATATGGAAATGTACTTCTCTATACTCCCATTTTCCTTTTCACTCCCTTTCCTACCAGTGATTAATTCTGTACCTTTTTTTTTTTTGTAACTCTAGCTTTTGTCCCATGCTCTTCTTCTAGCTCTTGATGCCTACTGGGCTTTTTTTCGTGTGTGTGAAGAAGGGTAGAGATATAGGAGCAATTAAGATTTTTAAACTGACAAGAATCACAAAGTCTAGATGCTTTATTTATTTCATACAAATTTTTTATTGGGAGAGAAAGTTCCCATACACAGACAGACAAGGTGAATGCCAGACTGCTAGTGGGCTATGGCCAATAATGGTTGCTTCAAGCTCTCAGTTCTGATTTGTAGCTTTCAGAGCTACAAATGCATTTTCTTTTTATAAACTTTTAGGTGTTTATTATTTTCCATTTAAGATTTGCCTTTTTTTCTTAAGAGGGACCTAACTATCTGACTAGTTAGCCAGCTTCTCTGTAATATGAGGTAATTCTTGTGTGTTTCTGTAACAAACTAGTCCTCTTGATTAAAAAAAAAATGTAAAAACAAATCATTTTTAAGTGCCACATGATAAATGTGTGTAACTATGTGCTAAAGTGTCAGTGGTAAGGATAAGGAATAGAAAAGGTTTCTGTGACTTTGACAGATGTATTTGGTGTTTGGTCGCTCAGTCGCTGACTCTTTGCTACCCCTTGGACTGCAGCCCACCAGACTTCCCTGTCCTTTGCCATCTCCTGGAGCTTGCTCAAACTCATGTCCATTGAGTCGGTGATGCCATCCAACCTTGTATGAGAAGAAAGAAAACAATTTTTTCTCACAACACAGTACACAGAAATATTCAGGTTGTCTAACTTTCTGGCACTGATTTAGGTATTTTATATATTTTCTGGTAAACAATTAATAATGGAGCCAATTTCTCTATTATTTCTAAATTTAGGGATAATGAGTTTTTGTTGTTGTTGTATATGTTTTTTAGGCTGTGGGAAGAGGTTTGCTAATGTAAGTGTCAATTAAAAGAAAAGCTTTACCATTCTTATAATTAATAATTAAATCTGAACTATTTTAAATGAAGGATATAAATGAGGAAGAAGCTGAAGTGTTCATTTTAAAATTAGGTCTTTATACCACTTTTTACTGGTTTTTAGTTAAAAAAGAAAACAGTTTGAATCTGTAATTTCAGGTCAGTTCCTTTGATAATTACTTCTATAATGTGTGTTGTTTTTTTTTTAACAGAGAGAATTAATGTATTTTATTTGTCCATCTCAACTTCATAAACTGTCATTCTGGGTTTGATATTTTTCTCCAGTGATATACAAAGAAACGTGTTCTAATGATTTTTATTTTATTTTTTTTCTAGGAGTCAGAGAATAATAAGTTATGTTCCCTATATTCCTTCCGAAATACCTCTACCTCACCACATAAGCCTGACGAAGGGAGTCGGGACCGCGAGATAATGACCAGTGTTACTTTTGGAACCCCAGAACGCCGCAAAGGGAGCCTTGCCGATGTGGTGGACACACTGAAACAGAAGAAGCTTGAGGAAATGACTCGGACTGAACAAGAGGGTATGTGTGGACTTAACTGTTGGGCTTTATTCTTTTAAAGATTCCAGCTTTAAAAAAAAAATGAGTGGGATTTCAAGGGCCAGAGAAGTGCATAATTGGCACTAGCAAGGAAAAAGTTATTCAGAGGTTACCATGGTGATGGCAGATTGTGATCCATTAGAAGTGTTAGGCAGATAGTTCCATTTTTCTACAACTCTGTGCATTTTACTTGATTCTTATAATAACAAATCAGGGTTTTAAACTGACTCTAAGCCTTGCTCTGGAAAAAGGTAGTATAGGTATTTTCTCAGCTGCAACACTATTTTTCATTTTTTCTTCCCATATTCCCTTTTAATGGATAGTATTTTCTTATGAAAATATCAACTGTTTAAAAAGAAAAAAAGCCTAATTTATTTATCCTTATTTTTACAAATATTATAAACTTATAAATGTTATTATTTTACCTTCAAATGTTGTAGAATTGAGTTAAGTGTTTCTAATATTGTTAAAACAGTGTTAAAGGAGAGAATTCTTTGACACATGACATCTACTGAAACATCCACCTTCTCTCCTCTCTCTAAAAGAGTCCGCTTAGGTTAACCTAGGTCCTAAAAAGTAGATGAAAGGAGACTCTCTAATAATATGCTTAAATTAATCAACTGTAAGTGATTGCTATCCTATGTATGTTCTTTCATTTTTTATGTACAGATTTTAGACTTTAAAATATAGAGTAATTAATGGCTCTGAATCACTACTTATATGTAAGTTAAATTTAAACCTCTGTGGTACTGTAGGGAAATGGTGATTTGATATGAGGGAATTTTTCATGTAACTTAATTTTATTCCATAAAAGGCTCAAAATTTTAAGAATTTCAGATTAATTTTTGTTACCTGTCCACAACATCAGCAATCTGGATGGAAGTTTCTAAAATGTATCATGTTTCCCAGGTTTACTAACTAGATTATATGGTACAAAATGTAAATTTTTTTTGATGACTCAGGGTCATAAGGCAGTAGACTAGAAACTCCAATTCCTGTCCAACAATCATGTGACCCTGGGTAAATTTTTCAATCTCCCTGAATCACAAAATTTAAAATTTTGTATGGTAGTAACCTGACTTCTTAAGCATTTTGAGAATTAACTATAATTAACATGGGTCATTTGAGGTATTGTGATGATTGTTGTATTATAAATGTCAATTACTTTACCATGCTATAATGTAGTGATGCCCCCAGAGATCATTGAGATGATTAGGACAGTTGCTTTACAGTTATTTCTCTGCAATTATGAAACTTTGGAGTTCCTATGTGTGCTTGATTTAGAGGCCCTTTTTGGCATGCATGTGCATGCGTGCACGCACATGTGTTTGTGTGTGTGTGTGTGTGTGTGTGTGTGTGTTGGTTTCTCTTCCTTTAATATCAGGTTTCAGGCTATAACTTCATACGTAGTTGTGAATAATTTCTAATTTGCCTCTTATATTTATCTTTCAGTTATTTAATTAGGTGATCATAACACTCTAGACACTATTTAAAATATGAATGCACATTTCTGGGTGAGTTGCTGAGAGATTCTGGGCAATATACATACTCTTCAGTTCATAGACTCTGTACTGACTCTTCTGGCTCTTCAGAGACTTTATACTTCTCATTTGTGCCTATGTTCTAGAATAACTGAGGTTGCCGGGTCAATAAACTCTGAATAAATGAGATTGCTTGATTACTTTTGTGATTCATCAAAAAGACAGTTTTAGTTCTATAAGAAAGTACTTTTCAACGTACTTTAGAGGGTTCTGTTATGAAAAAATAAATAAATTGATTTGTGATGATATTTTAGGGGGAAGGGTCTAGACTGTTAGGGAATTTAAACTCATTCTTCTCTTGTAAGTAATGATTAGTTTATTTTTCCTCTTCATTACTGTGTGTTATAGATTTAAGAGTGGCACTTTCAAAATGAGACCTCTCATTTAAGAGTCCTTTATCATTATATTCCTATTATTAAAGAATGTTTTTTATGTACATTACAGAACGTTGTTTTCTAAAGTACATATATTTTAGGCATCAGAAATTCAGACATTTTTAGTGCATATCAACATATATAGTCCACTAAGTACAAATATGAAATGATAAAAAGTGTGCTCATCAAACCTACAGATTCCAAAAATCTAGGAGAAATGCTGAATATACTGTATGAAAGAAACAAAAACTTGAAAGTTTTTGACAAACCCAAAATATAAACTTTAACTCAAGATAAAATTTAATCGATGTTACTGTCAAGTCCAGAGGCTGTGACCAAAATTCCTATCTGCACAAGTAATTACTAGAGAAAATTTAAATAGCAGACACATGATTAAAAAAATAAAACCGTGTATGAGTTTTAGGTGATAGAGCAATGGAGTCAGTATGGTGAATATTGCCAAAAAATTGACAGTGCTATCTTAGTTAGCATTACAGAATTAATGTATGTAATTACATACCTAGAATTACAGTATGTAAGATTCAGGAGGCCTCAGTCTCACTAAACTTCTTGCTCAATAGAATGCATCTCAAGTATTGTGTTAAGGTGAGAATTACTACACTTTAAGAGGAACTCAGAAGCGTTGGAATATTCTCAGAGAACAATCCATATGAGAACAGATACAGTAATATAATAAGAAGAATAATTGGAGGAACTAGTAATATTATCATATAATATTATATATCGCATATTTTACTTGATAATAGGACTAACTATCTGACAGTGTAGCTGTCCAGGTATGGAAAACTTTCTTTGGAAGGCAATAAATTACCTTTGGAGGTATGCAGAAATCTTAATTGCTATCTTTAAAGGTTATTGTAGAGGAGAAGGTGATTGGTCTTTTTCTTCCAAGACTATGAATTTTTATGAATAAATATGCTTATTCTGTAGTTCATGTAGTATTCTGTAGTTCATGGCATATTTTTAATAGCCCTAATCAAGAGCTTTATAGTATCATGATTATTTTTCTACAAGTTTTTTTACTTATTATGCAAGGTGCTACTTTAGAACTGAGGGATTCTTACCATGTTGCTTTCTTTTTTTGGCTGTGGATCCCTTTGGTGTGTTGATGATGCCTACAGGTCTATCCTTATTTTAAATGCATAAAGTAAAATTCATGGAATTATAGAGAAAATGAATTATATTAAAATGTTAATTTAAAAATTTTGTGATATGGCAAGAAGTACTATTTTACTAATGGATTAAACACAAGATCTAGTGGAAGGGCTAAAAATATACTTTTGAAGTAGTGATAAGCATAAAAGGTATTTTGAGATAATCTTCAAGTACAGTGTAATCTATATATTGTCATTCTATTGATTATATTTATAATCTCACAGATACTATGAATTTATTATTTGTTGCCTGCTTGATAATTTAAAGAAATCACATTTTCAGTTAAAAATATTGGTGAAAAATATTTGTTTTCCATCCAAATTTGCAGACTTCCTGAATTCTATGGACAGATTCTTGGGGTCTGTGGAACCTAG
>SJYA01002117.1:97979-137659 GCA_006410615.1 Neotragus moschatus | reverse complement strand
TTCTTGGGGTCTGTGGAACCTAGGTGAAGAACCACTATGCTACATGATATTGCATACCTATCATGAGTAAAGCAAAGGTCCATACATTTAAAGAGTTTATATTCTAGTAAAAGGTACAAAACACAGACAAAATGAACCCTAATTCAATGTTGTTTAATATGTTGTTTAAAGTTCCATGAGTGCTATGTAGATAAAATGTTATAGGAGTTTACAATATAGATTGTGCCTGCCTAGGAAACCGTGGAAAGGTTCTCTACGAAAAGTCAGTTATAACTGGTTGGAGAATAAAAGAAAGTATACAGGCAGAAATGGAGGAGAGGGACATTTCAGTCAAAAGGAACAGGCAGAGTGCTTTAAAACAGCAAAGAGTTCAAGTTCTACTTTAAAGTATATGAAGATGCGTATGCAGTGTAAAACTGAATAAGTAGGTTCTGTTCATCACAGAGGCCCTTTAATTCTTGGCTTAGAAATTTGAACTTTATACTGAAGGTTATGGAGGAACTATTGACTATTTTTTAGCACAATAAATTGATGGAGTAGAGCTTTCCTCCAAGAAAGTTAATCTGGGAGCACTGTGTTGGATGTATGGGAGTACAGAAAGACATTAAAGAAATTGTTTCAGGCTAGAGATAATGAGGGCCTGAACTAAGGCAGCAGAAACAAGAGAGGAGGAAGGGGTGCATATGGAAAAGATAATAGGAGATAGAATTACTAGGACTCAACATTTAAGGTGACGATATCAATAGAGAGGAGTTGTTTAAAGGTAACTTAGGGTGAGTAGTAGGATGGAACTACAGTTAATGAGAAAAGTAGAGCACAGTGTTTTGGAGATTGGAGTAATGAGGATTCCTATTTTTTGTTTTGAGTTTGATTCCTAATTTTAACTACTTGCTTGGAGCAACGGAACACAACAGTAGGATGGGAGAATAGAAACAATTATAGTAAAGGTCATTAATAAGCTCTGATAGATTTATGATTTTATAATAATTATATTCTAGTTCCAAGGAAGTATAATAGTTCCACCAATATTTGCCTGACTTGGACTTTTTAAAGCCCCGTCTCCTTATTTGGGACATCGCTTATCCCATGGGACATATAAAAGCTCTCAGATGCATTACTCGCCTCTTCCTCATTTCTACTTCCTGATTTGAAGGCCATACTTCATGAGTGGCAAGCTTGTGTGACTGACATAATGAATGACCTTCCTGAGTCACTCTAGTCCTGAAAAATGTTTTGACTCAGACTAAATACCCTCCCCCCTCACTTCCCCTCGTATATAGGAACTGATCTATAAAAAGTTTATTTCTTGTGGTCTATTTTAAAACAATAGCTACATGATAAAACAAAAACTCTCCAAAGAATAATAGGGAACTTATTCTCTTACAGGTGGATTCTTTGATTAACCAAATAATTGTCCACTATTTTATGTGCCATTCTCTCAAGAAATATCCTCTCCAGAGCAGTGATTTGACTGGATTGCTGAAGCACTGATGAACCAAGCTGTTGTGTCTGAAGTGCTCCCTCTGAAAATAAGATTTGTGGGAAGATAGGCAAGGTTTCTATTTTCTTGTAAATTTAACCCTGATTTTTTTTCTGCCATAGATAGATACATTGGGAGGTAGATAGATAGATATGTGTGCAGATACATGGAAAAATGGATGGATAGAATGAATATCAAAATATACATTTTAAAACTGCTAGTATTGGTGGATATAATATGCAGAAAGACTTTGATTAATAGATTCAGGTTTAAATGCTTCTAAGATAAAAATCCTTCAGTTGGGGTTAAATGATGAATTTTAGTTATCCTTGTATCACCCATCTTGTTGCCAGTGTAGCTGGGCTCTAACATAAGCGACAGTTGTCAGAAAATGAATACTTTAAAAAGGACTTCTATATCTAAATACATATATTTAATCAGAGAGTCCTTTGGCTTCTGAAAATAAGTTGTCTAATGAGAATTTCATTTGAGCAGCTGTGACTGAGGAGGTCAACAGGCATTGCCTAGGAGAATATGGCCCAGCTGGTTAAATCTGGTTGTTGTCGTGATTTAAATGGTCAAGTGCTGCTTGTAATCCAGGACCGTCTGTTTGTAAAGGGAAGAGTGAGTGCTTCAGCATAATGTACAGCTGTTTTAATCTCTCTTTAATAATAGTGCTTCAGCCACTATCATGTCTTGTGCATCATACTACTAAGTATATGATCCTAGCCTGGATGAACTGGTTTGAGACAGGTTCTGGAGTCATGTGAGATTGCAGAGAAAGGGATATAAACAGTTCTAACAAAATAAGAGTTTCTCTCTTTTTCCTCCTTTAAGAGACTTATATTTTAGGTGGTAATTATTGTGATCAAGAGGGAGTGATAAAGCTTGCAGTTAAAAATATTAGAATAAATGTGTTATATTTGATAGAGGCCATAAGCTTAAAGGGAAATATGTGGGGTTTAAGTACAATGTCATAGAATGTATGCTGTTCGGAAATTAGAGTATTTGTCCAGTAGAATTGTGCTTCAAGATATGATAATAATGAAAGTATGTGGATTCATTTGACTGTTTATGTGGAGAAAGGGCAGGAGCATTTGAGCTTTGGATTCCTGGTGGGATAGGCTTTCCAATGGATTATGCAGCTGTTGCCCAGCACAAGAATGAACACGTGTTTATGTATCTGATGGATTATTATCATTATTCACATCTCTAAACAATAATTTGGATTTCTACATATATTTTCACTGAATTATATTTAGTAAACATATATGTTGGTATGTATTGCTTATCTGATGTTAGTAGCTTTTGCTGTACTAAAAGAGGAGTGTGATATAGTTTAAACAATGGGAAAACTCATTTTTGAAAGTCTTATGTTTTTTGAGTGAGCTAGATCTGGGTTTGAATGTAAGTTCTAATATTTAGCAAGGTAGTATAGTATACTGATTGAGTGTGGACTCTGGATCTAGGCTGTCTGAGCCTCAGTTTAGCATTTGCCAGTTGGATGACATTGGGCACCCCTCTGTGTTTTCTCAGCCAAATTGGACATAGTTATAGAGCTATCATGAAAAGAAAAAGATTTAGTTAATGCAACTAAAACATTTAGAGCATTACCAGTACATAGTAAGTGCTCAATAAATGTAGCCAACTTTATTTCCTAGTCTTAGGCAAATAATTTTATTCTTTTGTGCTTCAGTTCCCTCATCTGTAAAACTGGATAAATGGTATCTACCTTTCAGGGTTGTGTCAGAATTTGATGATTATATATATATATAAAATAAATGTCACTCAGTCGTGTCCAACTCTTTGCGACCCCCCCATGGCCTGTAGCCTACCAGGTTCCTCCGTCCATGGGATTTTCCAGGCAAGAATACTGGAGTGGGTTGCCATTTCCTTCTCCAGGAGATCTTCCCAACCCAGGGATCGAACCCAGGTCTCCCGTGTTGTAGGCAGACGCTTTACCGTCTGAGCCATATATAAACATAGCTTATATAACTATAATTATTATTACTATGCTATTATAACTACTATTACTGATGTCATTTGAAGAATGTTTTTTAAAGAGAAATATTGCAGGAGTCTCATCCTGTACCACAGACAGAACCATAGGAAATGTCCCATGGTGTTAGGGAATTTAACATTTGGCAGCAATGACGTACTTTTTCTGGAAGAGCAATTCAGCTTAACTCTCCTTTCTGGCTTTTTGGAAAAGCTGATACTAAAGTTTCCCCACTGGAAGCCAATGTTCCCTGCTGAGAAATATGTGGAATATGGTGTTGTCAGTGAGAGAGTTGGTAAAGCCTTGGATGAGGTTTTCAGATAATACCCAGTTAAAAGTACTGTGTTCCTGTTAAAGAAAAAAATCTATTAAAAGCCCATGTTAAAAAAATATAAAAGTTTAACATTCATACCATGCTAGAGCATTAAAAGAATCTTTTAAAGCAAATTTTATGGATATTAGGTTTTTCAGCTCAGTTCAGTTCAGTTTTAGTCGCTCAGCTGTATCCGACTCTTTGCCACCCATGAACCACAGCACGGCAAGCCTCCCTATCCATCACCAACTGCCGGAGTCTACCCAAACCCATGTCCATTGAGTTGGTGATGCCATCCAACCATGTCATCCTCTGTCCCCTTCTCCTCCTGGCCTCAATCTTGCCCAGCATCAGGGTCTTTTCAAATGAGTCAGCTCTTCACATCAGGTGGCCAAAGTATTGGAGTTTCAGCTTCAACATCAGTCCTTCCAATGAACACCCAGGACGAATCTCCTTTAGGTTTTTGCCACTGATCTAATTGAAGGTTATATTGGTGAAATATTTAGAATACTCAAGACCCAAACCTTTCTTTATATTTCTCATTTATGGGAGAAGGTTTTGGACTTTTGCATAAAAACACATTAAGTCTTTATTATGAAGTCCCCAGAATTATTATTTTAAGTAAATTGGAAATTTTAGGTCATTTAAGTGCTGAAGTTACCCAAGATCACTCCTACTCTAGGTGAAAAAGCAATCAAATATTCAGAGCGATGCTGATGTAACTTCATTTTAATTCACTTTTTCTTCTCTTTAAAGTATAGCTTTACTCTCTTATAACGTTTGGGTCCTCGATCCTATTTTAAAGAATTTGTATTACACGCATAGCAAATACTAATCTAGTACCAAATAATTTAAATATACATTTCTGCAAGTATTGTGCAATTAGGGATTAAAATGAGGAACTAGAACTACTGTTCCATATTGAATTACGGAAAAGAATAATGCTTCTTGTGTTTTAGTGTTAAGTATATTTGCTTTCTAATTCTTCAGAAACTGGTCATCCTCACATATCTTTATGAAGTATGTAATTAGCCTAAATCCTGTGAACCCTAGACATCCTGGGCAAATATTTGTTTCAATTTGCTGTTGTTTTTCAACTCCCAGTTTCAATATTGGCAGTATCCTAGTTGGTTGAATTCTTTTCTCAACTTCATTTTGTGTGTCTCTGCCTTGAAAAGATACTTCAGATTTCTTGGCCCATTTCTATCTCCTCAGAGTTAAAAATTCTTTTTAAAAATTTTTTTCTCTATGAATGTTCAGAACAGCTGCGATCAGTTGCTTCTGTTTTTTCCTTTTCCTGACCTGGGAAGCAAGAAGGTGTTCCTTGGCATTTTGTTAAGAGGATGCAACTTCTTCTCCATGGTTAGATGAAATTAAGTCATGGTCTCATATGAATTTTGCACTGGCGAAGTCAAAGTGGATCATTAGCATTTTACATTTTTTTTTCAACTGAAAATTCATTAGATATCCTTATTCTGGAATTATTCTCAAAAGAATAGGGAGCAGTTTTAAAATCTACACATTTTTCTTGCACAATATATGTGTAAAATCCAAAGAAAAAATGAATAGAAAAGGAAGTGACAAACTTAAATCTGTGTTTATTATGTAATATTTGGTTATATATATTATAAGGCATAAAAATAAAACAAACACTTGTAAATTCATCATTCGGCTTGATGTTTTCTTTACCTATTCAATCCCTGTGTTTTTTACATAGATGTAACTACTGCCAGAACTGTGTGTTTAGAATCTTGCCTTTTTTTGTTTTAAAGCAGTTTTATATATGTTTCTAAATAATATGTCATTTAGCTTTGTTTCAGAACTTTATAAAAACGGTATTACACTGTAACCTTCTGCGACTTATTTTTTATACTCATAATTCTATTCCAAGATCAGTTTTGTTCTCTGCAGCTCTAGTTCATTTTCACTTTTGTATGGTATTCCACATGCTAGCCCACAGAATGCTCTAGAGAAGTGTACTCTCCTGTTTACTGTCTGTGGACATTTGGATGATTTCCAGTTTTCTGCAAGTACAAACAATGAGAGTATGAACATTCTTGTACCTGTCTCCTGATACGCATGTGCGTGAGCGTCTTCCTAGGGGGTATTCCCAGGAGTGGAGCTGTTGTTGACAAATTTGTATTATTTTTTCTACTCTGTTGGAAAACAGTACACACAGAAATTGGAGCTTCAGTGTGTGTGTGTGTGTGTGTGTGTGTGTGTGTGTGATAATTCCCGAAAGCCTTAACTGTCTGTACCTTTGGTTCCACCTTCCTCAAAACATCTAGCCCAGGCTTCCTTTTATTGCTGAGCTTTTCAGACACATGTAAGAGCCTTTGATGGACTCTTCACTACAATTTTTCTTTTTCTTTTTGTTGTTTCTTAATAGAATGTCTTCAGCCCTTCTTTTAAGTATGAGCACCAGTGTATTGTCCTTCTCCCTCTGGACTATGATTACTAGGTTTGTTAGGAAATACATTTTTTCCCCCGTTTGATTCTTTTTTACTGATGTTTCTAGCTCTGTGTGATTTTTGAATTAAAGTAATTCCTAATCTCTAACTTTATCAGATTCACATAATTTTTTTCTTAAATATCTACCTCAAATTCATAATTAACCAGCAAACGCTTGATTATTGGCAGTGTTCTAGCCATTCATATTGGAAAAGACATATTTTTCTATCTGAAAAGTTGGCTTCTTAACTGGAAATCTTCACTTTTTCTTAAAATGTTTTATCTGAGAATCCTTTCTGATTCAGATTAGTCTGCATTTGAAGTGCATTCTTCCTTGACTATGGTAACCTTCTGAGTAATACCTAATAATTATTTAATTAGTTAACTGATCTTAGCATTAGTTTTTTAATTTAGAAAATGAAAATATTGGTTGAGCATTAAAGGCCACATTCTAAAATTCTGTGCTGCTTTGATTTTCTTTTATTAGAGTTTGTATCTGAATTTCAGCAGCCACTATCAGTAATTTTCTTTTTCAAACTCTTTTCACAGTAAAAGAGTCATCTGAATCAATATCATGATTCTTTTTCTGTTAATTGAAATTGTCCTTTACTATTTCTATTCTCTTTTTTTTCTGATTTTTTATAAAGATAGAGATAAAAGCTGCCATCCAGTTTTGATGTCTGAAAAAGTCATTGTCCAGGGAAGGTACTTATAGACAAAGCCATGAATAATTGGCTCAGAAAGTTCTGTACATGGTTTGAGAGGTTAGCAAATGGAGGGTGAGGTTAGTAGTGTGGCATGATCCAGAAGAAGGTAAAGGTCAATGATTCTACCTTTTGGCAGAGCTGTTATTAGGGAGATTTGGGCCTTAGAGGGAATTCATGGCCATAGTTATTAGCCATATGAGGTTATGGGTTTAATGCTGAATAACTGTGACACTTAGATATCATAACTTTATTAATTTATGTCTTGAGGGTTTAAGTATAACTGAGGAGCCAATACTGAGAGGCCAGACAAGTTCACACACATGAGTCACAAAATATAGGTCATCCCCTAGCATTAGGAAGGAGGGAGAAGTCAGAGGCCTGTGGACTTCCCCAGCTGCTCTCATGAAGTGAATTGAAATCAGTAAATACAAATGGGTGGTTAAAATAAATGGAGGTAAGATGAAGAATAACTATGAAAAATGTGACAAAGGATTGAATTATTTGCAAGGCACTAGAAGAAAGCTGAGTGCTGAAGAATTGATGCTTTTGAACTGTGGTGTTGAGAAGACTCTTGAGAGTCCCTTGGACTGCAAGGAGATCCAACCAGTCCGTTCTGAAGGAGATCAGCCCTGGGATTTCTTTGGAAGGACTGATGCTAAAGCTGAAACTCCAGTACTTTGGCCACCTCATGTGAAGAGTTGACCCATTGGAAAAGACATGCTGGGAAGGATTGGGGGCAGGAGGAGAAGTGGACGACAGAGGATGAGATGGCTGGATGGCATCACCGACTGGATGGATGTGAGTCTGAGTGAACTCCGGGAGATGGTGATGGACAGGGAGGCCTGGCGTGCTGCAATTCATGGAGTCACTAAGAGTCGGACAAAACTGAGTGACTGAACTGAACTGAACTGACTGAGTGGTAACGGTGGTAGAATTACTTTGCTACTAATGTGTGATTTTTGAATGAAGGCAACCTATAGTCAACATGTAGTTTTTCGGGTGGCTAATAAACTGGGCACTGAGATTCCATCAGCTCCAAAATGCAGTGGAACTTAGCTTACCCTGGAATTTCATAGCAGATCCTTCAGAAATACCTCTAATCTTATACTTCTTGCTCCTGTCATAGGCATGGAAGAGATGGGAAATTTAAGAATTAATCCAAAAGCAATGTGTTGTTTTGGAGCAATCTCCCTTTGTTTTCAGGTGGGAAAAGGAGACTGGGGAAAACTGCCTAATATACCTCATGTACAAAGTCCTAAAAACTATTCTTTGATCTTTTTGATAATGTTTGATGGTATATATAGAGTGATAGTGTCATTTTGGAGTACAGAGGACAGCAAAAAATTAATGTTGTTTGCTTATAAATACCATTGTCACCAAACTCATGTACACAGAAACTCATGTATTAATTTTGTTTCTCCATTGGTAATTTTAATTTAACTCTTAACCCCCCTTTTCACTAATAAGAGAAATTCTTGTCTCACTTCCAGGCAAAGTCAGTTACTTCAGTATTTAACTTCAGTTACTTTTAATTATGCCCCTTTCATGTCTTCCTGGTTTTATCTGCTATTCAGATGGTTTTAGCATTTTACTGGCATTGGAACATTGATATCTGGCTAGTGATCATCAATCTCTGTTATGCTTGGAATAAAATTCATTTCTTAAAATTCAAATATTGTAGTCTGGCTTTCAAAACTCATTATTACTTTTTGCCCTCAGACCACTCCAGCTACTGGACCATTTTCTTTTTCCTCAGGCATGTCTTAATTCCTTTGCACTTGCTTTTCCCTGTATATAGAATTATTTTCCTTTAGATCTATACATATTGGCTTTCTTAAAATTATATTTACTTTTTAGTCTTTCTTTTTCTTTCTTTCTTCCTTACTTTCTTTTGAGTAAATTTCTTAGATATGCCCCCATTTATTTCAAACAATAGTAAAAACTTTTGTCTGTATCTCACCGTTTGTAGCTACTCCACTGTTTACTTTCTGAGTAGTCAGTATTAGCTTCAGAAATGAGATGTGTCTTTGGTACCCATTGGAGACTAGCTGCTTTGAATTTTTTTTTCCTAGCTTAATTAAAAAAAAATACTTATTCATTGTCTTCCACATCAGCTGTGCTCTGTCTTTTTGCTTTAATGTGAGTAATTTGGGCATTTCTTACTCAGAACAACTGATTCTGATTAAGAAACTTGAAGATGCAACAGTCTCATGACAAACTTTCTTATTGAAAGAGTCAGCGCTGTTAAGTTGGATTAGTTATTTAGTCCGACATACTTCATGCTCAGCCATTATCCCTAACCTTCTGTCTCCCCTCTGCTTATCTAAGTTTTCCATTGCATCTATTTTGCTTTACATAAAATCCAGATCGTATCTTGTCTTCTACTGATGTCTTTAGCCCTCATGACTTTATCTTTGTCTAAAATTTGTGGAGTCTTAAACAAATGTCAAAGTCATAGGAAGTAAAAAAGTAGTTAGCCTCTGGGCTGGATAGGGGAGACAAGGTGAGGTTGGTAAAAGGGTGCAGACTTTCAGTTATAAGATGAATAAGATCTGAGTATATAGTGTATAGCATGGTGACTATATTTGATAATATTTTATAATTGAAAATTTCTAAAATTAGCAAATCTTAGCAGAATAGAATTTAAATAGATGAGATAATGGGTGAATGTGTTAATGAACTCAGTGGGGAGAATCCTTTCACAATGAATCTATATATCAAATCATCACGTTGTATACTTTAAATATCTTACAACTTTGTTTGTCAGTTATACCTCAGTAAAGCTAAAAAAACACACCCATGTGCCACTCCATTTATCAATAGATTATAAATCTATGTTTGCTAGTTTTTAAATTGAGATTTTTATTGAGATAGATTCACCCGCAGTTGTAAGAAATAATATACAGAGGTCCAGTGTATACTTTGTTTATTTCCTCCAGTGATAACATTTTGTAAAACTGCCACATACTGTCACAACCAGGTTTTTAACATTGATACAGTACACTGATCTTATCCATTTTTCTCCAGTTTTAATTGTACTCACTTGTGTGTGCATGTGTGTATTAGGTTCTCCACAGTTTTGTCACCTGTAAATACCTATAGAGGTTCATATATTCACTACCACAATCAAAATACTGAATAGTTCCAACACCACGAGGATCACTTGCGTTGCTCTTATAGAACCATACCCACCTCTCTTCTACTCCAACACCTCTTGCCCTCTATACCAAATTCCTGCCAGCCATTTAAATATCCTTCATTTCTAGCATTTTGTCATTTCAAATATGTTATATAAATGGAGTAGCTTTTAGTATATAAATGCAGTAGCTTTTTTTTTTTTTTGAATTGGCATTAAAAAAACAAACAGTATAATTCCCTGGAGATTCACCCAAGTTGTTGCATGTATTATTAGCATTTATTAAGCTCTTCCATCTGTTACTGTAGGCGATGAAGAGGGGTAAAAGTGGAGAAAGAGGAAAAGAAGAAAAATAGTTATTGGGTTTTTTTTTAATTTTTACTTTATTTTACTTTACATTACTGTATTGATTTTGCCATACACTGACATGAATCCGCCACGGGTGTACATGAGTTCCCAATCCTAATAGTTCTCAGTTTAGTGGAAGAAACGTGTTTACATAAAGTAATAATATTATAGTTAAGTGCTGTACTAGAGTAGTAGAGTTAAAAAATGCTGGAGTATAGAAGAGGGAACTATCATTTTGTCTAGAAGATTTAAGAAGGGACTTACAGGCAATTGAGCTGGATTTTGATTAATTATAAGGTATCCATAGTGAACAAGCGATATAGTAGAAGCCCAGATAGAATAGCATGTATAAGGTTTCAGTGACATGATTAAACCTGTGAGTGTGGTGAATTCAAGAGGATTGGTGTAGTTAGGATGGGAGATATGACTTAAAAAATGTATTGAAGCTATTTTAAAGAGTTTGAATTTTATCTTTTGGGTAGTAGAGAAGAGTTGAGAGCCTCTTAAAGTCAGAGAGTGAGTGACATAATTGTACACATTTCTTAGAAAGGTAGCTTTGGTAGCATTTTGACTCTCAGTTGGAAAGAGGCAAAGCCAAATGCAGGAAAAATCTTTTAGTAGGCTATTTTAATGAGATACACGTGTATTGATAAGAGTCTAAACAACTAAGGCAGTGTCAGGGGTTAGGGAGGAAGAATCAACCTGTATATATAAGGCTTCCTAGGTGGTGCTAGTGGTAGATAACCTGCCTGCCAGGGCAGGAGACCTAAGAGATGCAGGTTCAGTCCCTGGGTAGGGAAGATCCCCTGGAGGAGGGAAGGCATGGCAACCCACTCCAGTATTCTTGCCTGGAGAATACCATGGACAGAGGAGCCTGGTGGTCTCAAGGAGTAGGGCACAAGTGAAGCAACTTTGCATGCATGCATATATGTGTATGTGTATGTGTATGTGTGTATATATATATATGTATATATAAACTATACATATGTGAGGTTTGAAGTTGGTGAGAGAGTCAAAAACAGTTGAAGTATCTTGGTAGAGATCAAGATACTTGATCAATGGTGAGATTATTATGATGGTGACTTGAGATAGATGAGAAGGTCTGGGTTTAGACATACTGAGTTTTGGCATTCTGTGAAGGTGGATAAACCTGGCAGGCAGTTGTAACACTGACTGTCCTGGAGATTAGGAGAGATACTCCCTCTTTCATCATTGGGATGAATTTAGTCTCCCTTTTCTTAGAGAACCCCCTGTGATGAGTCACCTTTGCTTTCAGGTGGCATCTGGTTTGCTACTCAGTGGAAGCTCTATTATCTATCATTCTCTTCTGTAAAAGAGGAGGAGTGACTGTAGGCCAATGTGGGTCGTGTGTGTTTTACATGTTCAGGTAATTTGATTAATCTTGTGGCCCAGTGGTTCAGATAGTCAGTAGCGCAACTGTTACCGGGAGCTTGTCTTACCTACTGAATCAGAAACCCTGGGACGTGGCCCAGCAACCTGTGTTTTAACAAACTTGCCTGGTGCTTCTGTTGCAGACAAAAGACTGACACTATGGAATGGCAGACAAAAGACTGACATTATGGAATGACACCTATACTACACTGTCCTGTACTGTACTATGCTATACTGTACTAAATTCCAAACTGTATAATAGTTACCAAGAACTCATCTTGCAACCAGGCAGCATATTTTCAGCCATCCTTACAATCAAGAATTGTCTAACAAGTCATAAAATAATGGATACATTGATTTTATTGAGAAGTAGGGTGAAAGTACAAATCATAGGCTATATATGTCAAGGAGTGTAGATATTACCTTCTCACTTTTGTTGCTCTTTCTTTAAATCTTATTTCATTTAAGTTTGTATCTCCAATTAGCTGGAAAATAAAATACTGTGATATCATGAAGAAAAATGAAATTTTCAGGACTGCTTTAGTGGTTTAGTGACTAGTTAGGGTGATGGTGTTAGGGGCTCTAGTTAAAGAAAAGAAGCTGATAGGGGAAAGAGGAACATTTATTGTGTGCTTTCAAATGTATTCATCTGGATTTAGATTTTATTTCAGTTTTGTAACTTGATCACAGGTAGAACACTCAGGTCATAGCTTATGACCCTTATCTGAGGGTGCTTAATAGATGATGAACCAAGTTTAATCCACAAATGAAGCCCACAGTATTTGGGCTTTAAGAAGATTAACATTTTAATTGCCAAAGAAAATCTTGTATTCTTGTTAGACATGTAGATCTAGAAGTGCTGAGGTGTCTGGGGCATAAGTGAATTTCCTAGTTGCTTAGGTGAACAGCCTCAGGTTTCTTTGGTGATGAACTTTAGTTTTCGTTAGCCCTGCTTGCTCTACCATTCCTGCTGTTTTGCAACAGGGCTTAAAAGTGCTTTAAGTGCTTGTGACCGTGGTAATGAATGAAAATGTCTTTCCAGCACTGAGAGGATTGCATTAGACTGAATAGTCACCTCACTTGTAAAAGCACTATTAGAGTGGGGCAGCTGTAAGTAAGGATAACGATTTGTGTCCACTGCTTATTTACTGAAAATTGTCAATGTATTATTTATTGAGAGCTCTCCAGACAGTGCTTGTCAGAATAAAAATGTCAGCTCTGAGCAAAATGTTATAATACATAATAAAAATGCTAGGTACGCATTTTAGGGAGACAACTAATTAGACCTGCTTTTTCTTAAGGAGGGGGAAGTAAAAATGTCTAATATTGTGGATTTTCTCCATTTGTGTAAGTCCTTTTCTTCCCCCCTGCTCAGCTCAGTATTTGGTTTAGAAACTTACCATGTCTGAAAAATAATCTGAGCAACTTTGTATTGTTGCCATTAGATACCCCAAGTAGCAGGAGGCTTGCTAAAGGAGGAAGGGCCTGGCTTGCAGTCAGTCCCATAGTGAGCAGCTGCCCTCACCTCCATGTTCTGTCTGAAATTAGAAGATGTCACTTCCTCCCTGAGCAGTGCTCGTGGAAAACTGCCTCCAGTGTAAACAACATAAAATTATTAAGCTTATTCCTCAGCCGTGCTAATTAACCCCAAACAAATTTCACATTAAGGAAACAGAATTCAATCAATGTAAATGTTATTGCTGTGTATTACTGTAAGCAATAATATAGTGGCTAAAATAATTAATTATTTTGGATTTTTTAAAAGGAAGTATTTTTTTTTATGGTGGTATGAAATATTTTGTGAATTATTTCCCTTTTCTTCAGTCTGTCCTGGCATAGAATATAAAAGACCCGTCTGGTAAAGCGTGGGTGATACGCAGTTGTCTTTTACGGGAAGGGAAAATGTATTTTGGAGTGAGTGCTTCAGGTTTACTTAGACTGATATATTTTTATTGGTGATACATATGCAGATTTTGTCTCCTTATACCTACTGTAGTTCACAACTCGTTGTAGCTATTTCTTATCCTTTTCCCCATTGTCACCAGTGATGAATGTGGTGGGAATGATTAAAAAAAAAAAAAAGAATGATGGTTAAATGCAATACACTTCTAAGGGGAAAAAATGAAATACCATTTTATTGCATTTCAGGTTTTGGGAAACAATTGCCAATAAAGATTTTCTGTTTTTTTTTTTTTAATCTGGTCTTACATATTAAGTCAGGTTATCCTTTTCAAGATAATTTTCTTAGATTCTTTGGGAAAACAACCAGATTTGTAAATAACTTCTTGGTTGTGCCCTATGATAACTTTGAATAAAATTTATGATTATCATCATCTTTGTCATCCTCAAATACCTTTAAAGACATGAAGTACAGAAGTCAGATTACATGTAATTTTATTTTTAATGCACTAAGATGCATATTTGACTAATGGAATTATTTGTCAGTTAAGAGACAGCATGTTCTACGGTGTTTGAAACATAAATAGGATTTGCATTGAGATTCTGAGATATGATACATCCTTTAATACATACTGGCAAGTGCTAAATTAACTTTGAAATTTAAAGTAATTTAGCAAAACAACTAACATAAAAAGCAAAATGTTACTTTTTGCATATTTAACACAAATCATTTCTTTGTAATTTTACCATCTTCTGGTAAATATCAATCTGTCCTCATTCCTCAGTTACTTCAGTATGCTATTTCGTGGGCACTCTTAATTCCTTAATTCTTTACTTTATTAAAACTCTGTCTTAATTTTGGTAGGAGTATTTAAACTTTTCATTATAACTTAAATGCCTAATAAGCAAATTGCTACTAAATATTTACAGCGATGCCAGAACCAATAATGAGATTGTAAGTGTTCCAAGGATAGCTGGAGAATGCTACTTAAAAAATAATAAAAAATATTTTTATTATGTAGTTGAGAAAAAAGTAAAATCTTGTGGGAGGATTGCTTTAAAATAATATGAATGTGCCATTTATTTGATTTTATATTTTGGTTTCAACTGATTTGTTTCATATGCTTGCCTATATTTTGGTCTATTTCTTTAGTTTCTATAGCTAGAGAGTGATTTTTTACTTCTTTTAGATATTTACTTTCATCTTTCCAAACAGAAAATGCTCTTAGATTTTATTTGCATACTTAGGAAGGGGTTAATGTACCAAAGATTATGAGACAATATATTCAATAATTTTATTATATAAAATTTGGACAATAATAATTTGTATTAAACATTTCTAAACATTTTAGATGTTTATATTTAGAAGTATATTTAAAGCAAAAGCTTTAATGATAGGCATGCTATAGCAAAGACAATGGCATGGTTAAATATGATAACTGGCACTTGAGTAGCCCTTGGGCAATTAGAACAGTTAGGTAATAAGCTGTACAATTTATCTGATTAATATTCCTGGATTTTTAAAGTTACAGTATAATACCAAACCAAAAAAATGCAGTAAAATTCTAGACTATGCTCTTAGTTAGAAAAACCTGTATTAGGATATTTTAAAATGAGATGCAGTACTTTATTCTCTTTAAGACTATAATTGACAAACTGCAGTAATCATGCTTTTATGTGCTTTTCTCCCTCTACTGAATTCGTTTTTAAAAATGAAAGTAAAAAAGGTAAAAAGGAGACTCCAGAATTTTGAAACCAAGTGGTCCTGAAGTGATGGGAAAATAGCCAAGGTGTCACAGCTAATTTCTGACCCTGTTTTATGAGTTCTGCTGTTCCTTATTCCCCCTGTCAGCCTGGGAATCCCTGAGGCTGTGCAAACTGGCTGAACATCACTCAATTCCAGTTTTATATCCCCTTTTAATAATGTTGAGTCTATTCTGTCCAACTTTGATTCAGACAACCTGCTTGTCTTGAAAAAGTGATATATTTAATCAGTGACTCTGTCTCCAGCATAGCTCCCACTGCGTGTGACTAGAGCCCAGAGTAGTGCAGTGGTCTGTCACTTCTGTTTGAATGGGTAATGTGGAGCCCATCAGCTGAAAAGACAGGAGCTGGAACTGCTTGTTAGGACACATGATCAAAAGCCACTCTCTGCTTTCTGCCAATCAAACCTCATGTCGCCTTGTGGGGCAGACATTAGATAGATTTTTTTTTCTGCCTTACACTATGGGCACTTTGCCAGTTTGACATGTGAACTGTTACAAAAGATAGCAGAGTTTCTCCTGCTTGCTGACTGCTTTAAAATATTACTGAACACTTGTTGTCAAAATGAAATTTTCATAATACTATAGTACAATAAATTCTTTGAAGTATTATTATTCATTGCTTTTATCTTATAATTTGTGGATTTGTTGTTGCTGTTTTTGCTTGGGCAGAAGAAACAATAGACAATAGCTTCTTAGGTGAAAGTAAGGAAGACAAGACCCTTAAACTGATTCAGTTGTAAAGCCAGCACAACAGTATGACCGATAATCTTGAATAAGATGAACATTGCTTTGTGAAAACAACATTAGTGAATTAAATGTTATTTTTCATTCTCTCTCCTCTGCTTTAAAAATTATTTTGCTTCTAAGTCAGGAAAGGAGAGTGGTTTTAATATTATTATTTTAGCCCCAAACATTAAATTTTTACTTTGAAATTTAATTCAGGATCGTATTCCTTCTGCTTGTTGAGAAGATGGACAAATTTCTAAATTCTGATTTGCAGTTGCTCTGATTTTCAGTTGTCCTGATGGATATTTTTATCCTGTTTTTTCTTTTGTCATCCTCTGACGAGTCCCCCATTATATCACAATCTTATCTTTGTACCCATAGCAACCCAGTATTGATGGTGACATGACCTAACTTCTAGGCTTTTTAAGAGAAGAATGAGTACCTAACTACTTTTGACTTAAAAGACATTTCCTACAATTTCCAAACACCCGGATAACTGTGCTAATGCTGTTAAATCTGGTGCTTTGATATCTCCAAACTTGCCACTTGGTACTTGCTGTTTCTTCTCTAATGATCATTTTAAAAGGAGTTAAACATTTTCACCAAAACATACCATGGCAATCTAGTGGAACTCATTTAAACAGTGAGCTACACATAAACAGCTGCTCCTTCAATAAGCCATTCTTTATAATACCCTTATTACCTTCTAGTGTCTCAAATTCTGATTAGTCAACAGTGCTGATTGCTGCACGGCATTCCGTTGCCCATCTTCCTTCTGCTCAGCTGCTCATGTCTTAGTTGTTATTTGATTACAACACAACTTGTGCATTGTTTCTCCAAGTTGCTCTTCATATTGTGTCTTAAAAACTCTGAATTATCCAGAAAAAACTGCGATGGAACGAGAGGAACTTTCTTTACACACATTAAAAATGTCTGAATAAAGCATAGTACAAAATATATAACTACGGAACACTTATACTGGAAAGAATATTAGTGACTTAAAACTCAGTGCTTATGATCAAATTAAGAAATGGATTAAGTATGTGGAAGTATTTTTAAAAACATTATCGTACTTTGCAAATGTAAAAAGTTATAAAATGGTTATATTATGGTTATTAAAATTCAGTCAGATATAAAGTTCTGGGATAGGTAATTATGTATGTAGAACTTGACAGGAAGGGCCTAAAGGACCTTCATCTTTGCCCCAGGACTATATAATTTTATTCCAATTGTTCTGCAGCACAATGATGCCCCACTAAATAGGACCACACATTGGTGGTTTAAGTTATGATAAAATAAGAAGGGTGGGAAAAATCTCTATAATGAAGTTTAAATTTCAACTATTCCTTTGTTGTGACCCCCTAGAATCTACTCTTGGTGAGTAGGAAATGCTGACATACTAGAAATGCAACCCCTGTAAAGGCCCTAAATCTGTCATTGTGCTCTGGAGTCAGCTCTGAAAATAGCAAAGCTCTTTTGGTAAATTAAAATCGGTGTGAATGGGAACAGATGTTGACATGCTTTTGTCTTTAGGGATGCCAGTTATGAGGAGAGGGTCAGTGAGGTTAGATGTAGAAAATATAGGAAGTGTGCAAACTTGTTATACAAAGGGAGTTCTGTGTGGGGATGCTTGTCAATAGAACTGTATTTATCTTTGGTAGTCCAGGTAAAAATTATACACACATTACTTTATCTAGAGGAAAAATGAAGGAGATGGTATTTATTTCTGGGAAGGCTATAACTTTGTGATGTTCCCTTGTTCTCTTTTCTTCATCAAACTTCACTGGCTGTACACTGTCTCAGGCTACTATTAGGTTTTACTTTCCAGCGTGATTTTGGCATAGCTTCCTAAAGTATTTGTTGAACTCTAATGCTACGGTAGAGTCTTTGTACTGATATTTGTCAAAAATAATGAAAATGGTTTATGTTCTAAAAATGTGCAATTTATCAAATAGCTTGTATAGTCAATTTAAATAAGTCTCATAGAAGTTTCAGTCTTGATTTGAAAAAATAGCTTAGGATGAATTTATTTATAAGAACCTTAATAGTTTCTCTCAATTCCTTTTACATTTTAGATTACCTTATAATTTTCTAAATCTACATGAACAATAATGATCAATTTTGTCAGTATTATTCACACCTTTTATTAATTTAACATAGATGAATAAATGTGAATGTTGTGAAGAGTTGATTGGGAATAGATTTTAAATCTGACAGTTAGATTACAGGGTACCTAAGAAAAAATGGCTCTTTCACTAGGTACCTAGTAATTTAATTCTTGTTTGAAATTATTATAATTTATTACAGTGTGTGGGTCCTAATGAATGTCTAGTATTAAATGAAAAGGAGAAATTGAAATTAAGATTATGAAATTCTTTTAACTCATATCTTAAAATCCTCTTAAACAATTCAGAAGACATTAATAAGCTATGTGGGTTTCTTTCCATATTCTGTAATGGCAAATAAAAACATTTTTTTCAGTATTTAAATATTCTAAAAAATGTTGAATTGCCATTAAACCTCAAAGCATGCAATCTTGGAATTTTATAAAATGGTAGTAGCCATTATAACAGCATTAATATTGGCAACTCCATTTAAATATTTATTTGGATTATAAACAGACTTTTCTAGCACTTGAATTTTCTAGAAATGACTAGGTTTTCCTTTTGTTAAACATTTAATGTAGGACAATTTGAGATTTCATAGAATTGTAAACTATACTAGATTAACATTTAAAAATTTCCAAATACCAGGGAGACTTTAAACATGTGAGTAAAAATTTATAAATAGAATAAGGTTCTCCAAATGCCCATAGGCATTGAAGGTTGTCATTTATTCCTGGATCTAAGTAAAACCTGTTATGTACACAAAATGAAAATTAGATCATTGAGAAATCATAATTTCTGGGTGAAAACAATGAACATACAATTTTTCTGTCCTGATATTTTCTGAAGAAGAAACCCCTCTCTTATAAATATGACCGGGCTTCTTTGACAGTTCTTTAAAAAAGAACATCACTGACTACCTCTTTGAATTTTCACTATTATTATGCTTACCTAAAAACCCTTAAGCTTTGTTTGCTAATTTCTAGAGCTTTTCTTCTCTATTGAGCCTGCTATAATGCATCTATGAGCTAGTAATTAGTTTATATACAAAGAAAGAAAAGAAATTAAGCCAGTTGGTGATGAGTTTACATTTGATTGCAGAGAATAACCCTGCTCTGGTTTTTGACGGCCTCAGAACAATGCTAGCATAGGAGATATAGGGCATGCCATCTCTCACTTTGAAGAACCCCCCTTTACCAATTCTGGATATAATAATAATTTTAAAAATGTAGCTTCTTTAGGGAGTGGCTATTTTAGGTAGATTTTTGTTTGTCATGGGATTTTCACAGGATTTCCTTCAAAGCTGTGGAGTTGTGCCCTTAGGCCTGTAACAGTCATAACTCCATTCTTATCCTTTGTCATAAAATTCCCCATCTTCCTCCCTCCACTTCCACTCCCACTTAAGGATGTGTTGCCAAAAGAATATAGTGAGAGTGCTAGCTATTTCTGGATGGGAAGGTGATTGGTTGCCTCTGATAATCTGATCATTGAGTTCAAGTTAGCTGAGGAATCTTAAAGAAAAAAAGGACAGAAAGGAGTAGGGCAATACTTTCTTAGTAATGATTACTGATCTCTTTTAAAAATGTTTACAGCAATTGTTAAGTAAGGAAATAATTAGATAAAATTTACTCTGCCTCTGTTTCTAAAAATAAAGCCTTTTCTCATTTATCAGTAATGTCCACGTGGTTACTGTTTATCACTGTAAGTAGTTTCAACAGTTAAATACTGGTGTCTCTCATCTACTATTACAAAAGTCTAAAAGCTGCCCAACTATAACATGGGGATAGGTGAGGAAGATATAACTTTCTAATTCTCAGTTTGAGAACATGATGGTTGTGCTATTAAAAAAAAAACAACCTGTTTCTTTAAAACATTTTTTGCTAATTGTGATAAAGTAACTTTAAACTGTTAACTTTGAAAGGCATTGGCAATTTACTAAACTATATCTGCTATTATATTTAATTAGATTTTTTTCTTCCTTTGTGCCTGTTTAAACTCTAAATGAAAGATGGAAATATGTTTGCTCTAACATATTTGATGTGATTGAGATGAGATTAAGCGGTTTAAATGATTTAAAAATTATATTTACTTTAGTGCAATCTGTTAGGTTCAGTTGCTGATCTGTCTTTTGGTTTGCTTTGTTGGTATAGCAAACCAGGCACTGAGGGCTAAACTATTCAGCACATGAGTAGGGTTAAAAATCTGGATTTCCCCTCTCCTTCCTGGTTACTGAATTCTTCAGTAAAAGTTAAATTTGCTGTTCAGACATTAGCTGCACTTCTTAGCAATGACCTTGTGGGGTAGAGAAGCATGGCACAGTGGCACTTTCCAGCTGTATTCAGCCTATCCGTCGGGGTATAATCATGCTCGGTCCCAGCACCGCAGGCTTGGACATATGTTGAGTTTTATTTCTTTCTTCTGACATTAATCCTATTCACCAGCTGTTCTGCCAGCTGCCATTCTTCAGCTTAGAGATTACATTTTGGGGGATACCAACAAAGGTCTAGTTGACCACTGCTTTCTTTTTCCTTTTTTCCCCTTATTCTTTAGAAATGATTGGACCTGGGGGTTAGGAGAGCTCAATCTTTTTCCACTATCACCTCACTTTTCTTTGGATACTACACATTAACATGATTTATAATCACTTTCAGTTTGTTGTAGATAAGCCTTCCAAAGAGCCAGATTACCACCTTACTTATAAATCCCCTTTCCATAAAAAGGTTTTAAGTTTACATTGAAGGGTATAATTAATGTTTCTTATGCTACTATATAAACAACATTAATTAGTGACAAATTCTTTTGATGTCCTAAAACATATTCCAGCTGAAAATATGCTTTCAGTTCTTTTTTTACCTCCCTGCAGGTTTGAGAGCATATCTCTGTTAAGATGATACTTTTTTTCCTGAGCTATGGTTTCACTAATCTTGTTTGAATGGGCTATTAAATCTCTGTTACACTCATAATATATACTAATAAGTAGTATAGATTTCTCACTTTGTATTCCAGATGATCTGTCCATAAGCAGGATGTTAAACATCTGTAGTTTAAGCCTTCTGGGACTAACAAATGCATTAATGCCAGAAAGAAATGTGACCTGGACGATAAGGTCATGGACCATGTGGTAAAGAGGCATCCCCAATATTATCAAGCTGGTGTATATTCTCCATTGTTAATCCTTCCATTTTCATAAAGGCAAAAAAGACTAATAGATTTAAGTTGTAATCACTTACAGTACATGTTTATTACATTAATACCAACAAATACACAAAATCCCATATGTGTTATAATTCCCCCAGCTGATATTTTAAAGTGGTTTATCCCACATGTCTCACAATAGCATTCACTTAGCCATTAATTTACCTCAAAAGGTAGCATCGGCAACTGTTTGTTTATTGGCAAGATTCTGCCTTTTTCTTTTTAACTTTGTGGCATGTGGAGATCATATATAATGGTAAGGAACTTAGTTTAAATAACACCTTTAGGCTGGAAACAGAATTAAAACCACCCTACTGACTTAAACAAAAATAAAAACTAGTGGCATCTTTTAGAAAGTAGGATTGTTGCTTGTTTGTTTTTTCATTGTTTCATTTATCCATCCATCTGTCCATCCATCCATCCACTTTATTTATTTATTCACTCCACTAAGCAAGATACTACTTATTGAGCCATATAAAAGAAAACACAGCATCTTGTGTTTACCAGACAGTGCATCTCTTCACATGTGTAACAATGTATAGAAAAATTAGAGGAAGTTGATAAATTATTTGCTGAAAAAAACTATTGATTCTATACTATTCTTGATTTCCTCCCCTAGAGCTCTGACAGTAGTGAACCCCGATTACTAAATATGGACATTCTATTTATAGACATATTCATATTTTTATTGGTGGCCAAAGCACTGCTTATAGGAAAACCTACAGGTGACTAATAGGAGTTGCTCACTAAGTGGAATAATGAATAGTATTAGGTGTCAATTAAATCAAGCTTCCCCGAGGTGCAGGTGCTCCACAATGTACTGACACATTTCAAGTAGCAGTGCCACTTCACCCATGCATATGAACAAGCACATTTGCATATTAAAAAGCTGAAAATTATTTAACTGAAGCAAAAGTCTTTTAGAGATGATGGAGGTTATTAAAACTGTTGACAAGAAAGAAGGTAATTGCCTGAAAATGAGAGATGACATTCTGCTATACACAGGGAACGTTGTTTTTGTTGTATTGTGCAGCAGTGCCTGGGTGTATAACCTATTACATTGAGATTGCTCCTATGCAATTAGACCCTTTTTGTCCTCACTTCAATAAGGCTATGATTATGAAGGATTGAAGAACACTTGGCATATTGAATGTCTGTTGTTTTTATAACTTCGTCAGAAATGACAAAACACGTTTTGTGTCCTGTTTTTTCTTTGTAGGCTTATTGATTCTGTGATTATAATATTCATAAAAGACAATGTGTTCATGGTTGAACACTCTGTCATTTATACAGGTTTTATTTTTTCAGTCTCAGCATAGTATTTGTTTGAATGCCAAGGTGTTAGTCATAAGAAGAGCAGATTTTTAAAAGTAAGAGATGAATAGGTGAAAAGTTTATCTTGCTAATAATCCCAAATATTACTATTAAAAGTGTCATAAAAATGGATGATTTCATGAGTTCCAGTTGGAAATAAATCACCAAGTAAGAGAACTTGGAAGCTCTTTTATTTTCTCTTTGATTATGACCTGTTTATTTGCACTCAGATTTTTGAGAGTTCTTGGTATACTTTGGTGTGTTTGTCAGAAGATGTGAAGACTCATGGCCCTAGAGGNTGTCATAAAAATGGATGATTTCATGAGTTCCAGTTGGAAATAAATCACCAAGTAAGAGAACTTGGAAGCTCTTTTATTTTCTCTTTGATTATGACCTGTTTATTTGCACTCAGATTTTTGAGAGTTCTTGGTATACTTTGGTGTGTTTGTCAGAAGATGTGAAGACTCATGGCCCTAGAGGAAGGCACTTTCTTGATACAGTGAATCTGGGTTGACTTACTCCATTCTATAAGTAGTAACTAAAACAAGTGCAGTGAATATGACATCTGAAACTGAAACATTCATTGCAAATCATTGCAGGTGTAGGAGATTTCAGGTTTTGTGCTTTATTAAAATTATACTTGTTAAAAGATTTTATATCTAATCACCCCAATTAGGCTTCAGCAGAGCCATTGTGGCAATGCACATAGTCCATTTTCATCACTGTATTTTTTTCTTAAAGATAAGTATTGGTGTTTTTTGGGATATAGCCAGAATAGAGTATTCTGCTGGACTTTTAGACCTAAGATGTACCCCATTTTGTTGTTGGACCAATCAACATCTTCTTTTATTATTACATGGATTTAAATCCAGGACTGGTTTGTCAGAGACCGAATTGATAGGATTTGAATAAATCCCAGATGTACCAGAAAGTTTTCTAGAGGGTTTGTCATTTATGTGCTCTTTTATTCTTTGATTTGGATGCATCTGGGCTTTAGTAAATTAAGAGGCACACCTAGGGTTTTTGTTAGCAGCTGTCTAGTGATTTATCTAATCTGACATGTTCATTTCTTTAAGTTGAAGAGGGAAAATGTCTTTAGGCGTAGCAATCTGACTCTTGATTAAAAAGATAAAAGTGAGATACCCCAGTTCTCTTCCAACTCACATTATTTACTGCCTGCTGAAAACTTTAGCTATTTAAAAGATGAAAATTCTGATGTAGCCGTGCTCAAAGAGATTTTAGAAGCTTCTGAAAGCAAGTATGCCAAACTTGTTATTTCATATGTGAACATCTAGTTGCATACCCTGCACCCCAGTTTCCATTCACACAACCTGAGAGTTGTGTGAATTAAAATTATTTTTATTCCAGTCACTGTTAGGTGATCCTACTTAAAAATATTGAGAACAATCTTAACTTTACTTCATGTAACCAATTTTATAAGAGAGCAATAATTGTTTTTAACTATATGAGTATTTAATGGAAACATTTTTCTTGGTTGATTAAAATTTTTGCTTTAATTCTTAACAGTTTGTTTTGGTGCTGTTACTTAACTTTTTTTCTGAATAAATCTATTGACATGAAGATACTTGATGCTAACATTTTTTTTGTAATATTTTATCTGACCTTTAAATAGACAACATCAGTTTGTGGGTTGGAATTTTAAAAAGCAAAGGTAAAAAAATTAGCTTTCATTTTAATTTGTAGAAACTTATACTTTGAATGTATTCATGTTAAATATGATTTATAGAGACTGAGAAATAAATATGAGATGATCAGAGTCAGGTATTTCTGGATGTATTCTGGAAAAGAAAATATTGTATAAAATACTTCCCTTTTGTCAAAGGATAACATCTATATAGACATTATGCAGCATTGGGGCATCAAGGAGTATATTTTTGACAACAGAACTATTTAAAAAATTTTACTGTTTAATATACCATTGAAAAACCCTCACAAGCATACATATAGTTTTTGATTATAAAAGTGTCTTAGTATATGAGTAAATGAATAAATAAGCCCTCAGTCGTCTTACTGAAAGATGTATGGGAATATAGCATTGCACAGAAAGGTCTGAAGAAAATTCTAGCTTTTTAGATTATATCTGCTCTCTTCACTTTGATATCCATTTCTCATAACTACTTTTCTTTATACTTACTATAGCCAATGCCCAAACAGAGCCAACAAATCATCTTGTTATGAGATTGGGAATGGTAAAAATGAGACTAAAACAAAAGAACAGCTGCATCAAGCCTTGTGGAAAGAAATTGAATGAAGTATTTAGGTGACCGACCTATAGAGTAACCATGAACTCAAATATATTGATGGACTTGGCATAAACTTGAGTTGAGCAAGGATTTGAATAAATTGAGTATGTTGAGAAGACAATCTTCTGAATCAGAGCCATTCCCAAGGAATATTGGACCCTTGGGAATGCGTTTTCTCTACACCCTCTCCTGAATATTTTTTGGGCAAAATCAAGTTAATAAATAGCCAGTGTAACTAACCTTAAAGTATGAAAGTCAGCATGAAGCTTGAAGGGTGTTTATGAAGGTGGGTGATACCATTGCTAGGAAGCTTGGCTCACTTTCTCTGCCGTTTTTATGTAGATTTAATGTGCATGAGCTTTAAGACATTTAAAATTTTACTTGCAACACATCTTTCTTGCTCACTATTTCAGAATCAGTGGGAAACTCAGGAACTCTCTGACAATATCCAAGGCCCTTCAAAGCTTCTGTTTGTGTGGTCAAATGTGTTATGACTTTATTTTATATAAATGAGTGCACCAGGAGTTCTCTGGGTCTTAGTCTGTTAGATTAATAACACTCTAATTGTACATGGTAGTTTTCAGTTTTTGAAAGGCTTTTACATATGTTATTTCAAGCTCATAAAAAGTTTGAGTGGGAAGGAGGGCAGGTAAGAGGCTTACCCTGTTCTAGGAGTGATAAAATTAATGATTAATGTGTTGAATAGCTAGTAAATGGGAAGCTGAAGTAAAATTCTGGCCACTTGGTAATTACTTCAGGGTCCTTTCTGTTCTTCCATGTTGTATTCAACATGATAGGCATGGTGTCCAGGTGTAGTTGGGTATCATGGGGTCCTCTGTTTGAGCTAATCTGCATGGCAAACTCCTCTGATTAGCACTGAGTAAACTCTCTGGTCTTCACTTTATTTGACCACTGTTAGTCTTCAAGGTGTGAATTGATTCTTTTAGGATAGGAATAGTCAGTTTAGGAGGTACATGCGTGCGTGTGTGTGTGTGTGTGTGTGTGTGTGAGTGAGTGAGAGAGAGTGATTAATTATAGGAGGAGAGCCAGAAAGAGATGGCATAAGACACTATGGCATGTACCTTTGTTTTCAATATTTAATCAGATACATTAATTTTCTTCTCTTGAGAGGTTTATTTCACTAGAATAACAAATGTACATTTCACAGATTCATCTATATGACCATATCAACATTAATGACAAGAAAGTATATTTCTATTTTCGTGCTGCCTGAAAATTGTTAGATTTTGCTTGAAAAGTTATCAAGTTTTGATTTTTCTTTTCTTGTACTTTTCTTAATAATTTTTGTAAAAAATCTTTGATTGTAGAAAACTTCCAAAATCACATGAAGGTAGAAAGTATAGTGAGCTCTTAGGAAAACTCATCATCTAGTTTCAAAAATTATCAATATTTTCTATTGTTGTTTCATCTATCCAGCCACTTTTTTGGCTTGATTAAAATTAAATTAAAAATGTAAATTATGAAATACATCAAACATATGAAAATATAGAAACCCAAATTTCTACTGCTAGTGTTCTTTGTATCAAACATGGGCATGATTTTGCAACTGAAAGATGGAAAATAGGGACAAGGCTGAGGAAATAGGAAGAGCATGGTAGAAGTGTTTTATAATTTCTCAGAAAATGCCTGTTAGCGTTTCTTTTTTAAAAGATAGCACATTAAAAAAATAAGATAGCACTCTGTATAATAATCCATGTAACCCATAAAAACCTTCTGAACATACTGATCGTTGTATTAGATATAAGAATCTTAGTTAAGGCAATTTAACCTGCACTTTGGTCCATAAGATTGTCCTGGAGTATTCCTGTCTTTGGTGTACACTAACAAGTCCTTGCTGTCAGGTGTGACTGTTGGGAAGTCACTGACATTCCATAAAATATCATTAGACTTTTGTTTTCATTGTTTAGCCATAAGGCTAAACTGTACTGATCTCAGTACACACTGAGATGCTTTTATCTAACATCTTGTTCTGAAAATTACAGTGGACCCTGGAAGTCTGTAAAAGGCATTCTTTATTGTTAGAGAAGGGAATCCTCTTTAGAAACACTGAATAAGGTAATCACTGGAAGTTCATTTACTTAAAAAAAAATTGTGGTACTAAACTGTATTTCAAGAAGTTCAGTTTCTTAAATTTGTGAGTGCTTTTACCTTGAACTAATACATCTTACTATTCCACAGGGCATGTAGAAAAAAATGATTTATAGTATTTTTATATAGCAAAATTTTGGTTACTTGGAAAAATCAAAGAATAGAAAATGCAAGCAAGTGGATATTACTTATTTCAGGTTCATCGGGAAGCTCATTTGTTCTCATACTTATTGAAAATCTTTACAAAAATTTCAGGTAATTCTTTTACCGTGGCAAATCTGTATAGATACTATAATTGAATTAAATCAGTCACACATAAAATGTATCACTGAATCTCTCATCATCATACTGTGCAGCATGATGGAATGTATGGAAAACTGACTGGGTTCTTCATTCATTCGTTCATCCACTCACAAATACTTTTTGAGTTCTGTGTGCCGTGTACAGTGCCATGCACTGGAAAATTAAACACCATGGACGTTTTAAATTTTCTGAATGATTTTTTATAATTTTTATTTTCTATCCGTCTAATGTAAAATAAATCCAGTCAATTAGTTCTAGTTTGTTGTAGCCCAGTTACTTGAGATTTTAATGTCATTTATTTTGTTTCTCATGTTTAATGAAAGAAAACTGGAATGCATAGTTTATCTCTAGTCCAGTTAGTTTCGCTTGATTGTACATGCTCTTTCAAAACTTTGAAATCATCTGTTCCATATAACAAATTATAACTCAAAGAGTACAACTGAAGTGTGTGCTATGTGCTTTCTGTGTACATTAGACATGTGCTAATGGTCATCAATGCCAAGAGGTAAGAAGATGTTTAGAGTTGAGGACACATATTTCATCATTACTGAAACAATTTAAAACATTCAATAAATTAAGTGAGTACAGTCACAGGCACTGGAACATAAATTGGAATTAAATACAGTTTGACCAGGAGAGGTTTAAAAGAGGAGTAGGGGTAGGTTTGAAATGGCTATGGGAGCAAACTGGCACACAGGAGCTTCTACAGCAACTGCGTTTCTCCTATGACAGAACTTCCAACTTTAGGTGCTCATATTTCCTACTAAACTGAAGGTCAACAGGATGGGCACCCTCTTTGTCTAATTCACCTTTTTCTCTGGAACCAAGCACAATGCCTGGAATATTGGGGATGATCAGTAAATATCTATTGGATGAGTGAATATAAACAGCTGTATTAATAGAAAAAGTTCTATAACAAAAGCATGGAAAAGAGGAGGGGATAGAATAGGGAGTAGAGGAGAACCAAAACATATTCTTTAGCAGGTCTAAATTTGAAAATATTTCTATATCTAGATGAAGGCAAAACTAGCTTTATTGGTATTCTGTCAGAACACTCTTGTGGCAGATATTTTTGCCTATTGATTTGATGATGACATTTGCAAATTGTAAAATAATTCCTGAAGCAATAGAAACTAAATTATATTCAGTATCAAATAACCTAAATTCTATGAAAATTAATAACCCATGTACTATAAATATGGTAACTTTGTTAATTAGATTATTTGATTAGCATGAACACCCAGTTCTCTACTACAATAGATACCAGAGGCAATTAGGTAGATCTGAGAGAGAGAGTATCTGTAGTCTTAGGTAATTGGAGTTAACATTTTGGGGTTGAAAATAACACTTCTTTTTAAAAAATTATTAGTCTAAGAAGAAAAATATTCTATCTCCTTATTAAATATAAGCACATTATTTAAATATAAGCATTAGAAACTGTGCATGCTTATAGTCTGGACTTGGTCATCTTTTATATTTTTCAGCAAATCTTATCTTTTTCAAGAAGTCAGAGATATTTAAATTTTTTTTCAGTTATAGTTGTTTAAAGGAGAATTACATGAACCCGAAAACTTTTTATTTAAGTAGGTGAAATTATAGAACATTATTACCATTGAATTGAATTTATTTCACATAACAAAATAATACTAGAAAATATGGCAAATATAATAATTTTCATTATAGATACAGGCTTATGTCATTTGCATGAGAATTTCTTGTGATATGTAGTTTTTAATAGCATAAATTAGCAGATTTAATTGAAATAAAATTATAGCCACACATGTTATTTCTTAGTAATTTTAGAAAGGGTTATCTTATGTTACTGTTATATATTTTTTTATATTTGTGTTTATGACCCCTTTGTAAATTATGGTTTAAAGAATATTATCTTCTGGTAAATTGTGTAGAGATAACCAACTTGGAATAATTAGTTGTTTTGCCTTTTAAACACAATTATTTTGGGCACTTCTATTGTGAAACACAAAATCATCTACTATTTGTTATAAAGCCATTAAAAAATTCTAGACAGTATTTTTAATATTAATTTTCTGCTTTAATATTTAAACCAAATCTATATTTAGAAAACAAATTGCCAATTTTCTTATGCATAAGTTGTTTATAGCTGATAAAAATTGCCTGTATTTTGCATAAATAAAATTTGCTACCTGATATTTGGTTTAGATATTCCCATTTAATTGATATGAAATAGAAGTTTTTATTTTTACATTTGACTTTGAGCCTTAGAAAAATCATATATATGTATTATATATAAACAGCTTCTCTCTCTCTTTGTGTGTATGCATATATATATAAAATAAATTGATTCTACCATTTTTAACATGGATAATTTTGAATTTGTATTGTTATCTTGCCAAAATAGTAGGCAAATATATGTGTATTTGTGTATAATCAGACTTCAAGTAGTGAAAACATTACTTTTAGGAAGATGGCTTTCAAATACTTTTAATTTTCAAAGCTGATGAAGTAGAAGTGAACTTATCAAAAAGCATAGTTTTAAAATGTACACGTTATGACAATTGATAGTTTTATTTTTCTTTAAAAAAATCCCCCAATTCATAAAGTGTTCCTATTAAGTAATAGTAAAAAGAATATGATAATATAAGAATTACCTATGTTTAAAAATCATAAATAAACTTGCAAACTTGATAAGGATCAAGAGTTCTCATTAGAGAAATAAGTTTTTCTGATAACTTTTTTTTTTAGGCAGTTGTTGATACTCTTACCTTGTGGTCTTTAGCTAGAATAGTTTCCACATTTTATAAATATGTGAGGGGTTCAGCGATTACTCATATACATTATTTTTTTACAATTGGATTTTATTATAAAGAAAATAATTGTTATAATTATTTAAGCAGTTTCTGCTACTTAATTATAGATCAGTATTACAGATATGAACTTTTAATTTAGCATTGGCTAAGTTTTACAATACCTAGAGATGATAGTTTTTGGTGAGTTGTATTTGTTACTATGACTTTTCGTAAAATTTTCCTTTCTTATTATATTAATACATTGAAGGAATTAACTGAAAACAGTCTAAGTAAATGAACATATTGGAGTGAATTTTGACAAAGAAGACATGTTTTTACATTACAGTTGGAATACCAAAAGCTTTTCATCCTGAAAAACTAACATCTAGAAGAGCAACCATTTTAAAATAAGGGTACCAAGAAACAGTTATAACTGATAACTTTGATATTTCCATATTCAAGAAAATTTTGAATTGATCTCCACTCCACATTCATTTTATATATAATGTTCTAGGAAGTTTGTAAATATGTTTTTAAAATAAACTTATTTTGATTCTAGAGAATCTTTCAATTTACTGATGTGAAGCAAGTCAAATGAACACCTGTACATCTTCTCTTTAAAAAGACTAGGGCTATGTTTTAAAGAGTTACTTGGTTGTTTATCTTCACTTTAATGGAGGGGATAGATGGAGAGGCATTTTATTTGGGTATCATAACTATATATTTTATTATGAAATGAATGTTTGAAAGTATTTCTGCTAAAATTATTAATTGAGATTCATGACATGAGGAATCCTAAATTAATGTTTTTCTTACAACTACTGGGCCTTATTACATGCCCTTTATTTCTCAAATCTGTAGTGTTCTTTCTAGCCTAAGCATGTGTGATTTATCTATATCTCATAAATTTATAAACAGTTGTTTTTATATTTGTATGTGCATTAATTCGGTGGGAATATATGTGATAATATACCTGCATTTCTAAAAAATCTGGAGATAGGAATTTTTGCTGTTGTATGATATTGGAAAAGTCATCCTCTGAATCGTGTATATATATATATATATATATTTATATATTGTAAAATATTTATATGCATTATATATTTATATATCATAACTTTGATGCCAGTGAGTCATGTGTTTGTCCATCAAATCCGCAGCTAAGTAAACGTAAAATAAGCTTCTTTGACATAGCAATTTTGGTTTCTGTTACGTGAATAGAGAGAGCATGCAGGCAAGTTAGCAATGGAACACATACAGCTGAAAGCAGCTTGAAAAGCTCCGATTTGGGTAGATTTGGCACCTTTGATCTATTTTTTTTTTTTTTTTTACAAGAGATTTCTTTTGTTGGTGTTAAAGATTTTAGACTTTACTTCTGATTCTTGGAAACTTCTTTGGAAGGTAGATAGAGAGTGAATAAAAGAACTCTTAACTCCTGCATGATGGTAGCTACAAGGAATTTTATACTCTTTTCACTAGGCTACTCTGTTGAGAATTGATTCTTTTTTGATTGTAGGGATGATTTAAATCAATGATAATTAAACTGACCTGCTAAAATACTAGAGCACCTTTTGTTCTTACTAAAAATAAGTTTAGTTTCTGTCAATATGTAGTGTTTATATGATAGGCAGAGAGACTGTCCTTAAGGAAAGGGAATTTATTGAATAGTATGTTATCACCTTCTTTCTTATGAGCACTTTGGAATATATGCATGTTGTATATTTATACACATAGCCACACAACATAGAGATTCCTCTCTGTCCTATTAGCTTTAGAAATGCGAATCCAGCACATAAAGAAATCAACTGTATACAAGATAAAATGATTCCCTTTAACTACTGGTGTGATTGTCATTTGGTGAGAAAGTAGCTTATGGTCTATAGGGAAGCACATAATTTCATTTGGATTGGGTTTTAAGCGAGTCATTGTTTCGTTTGGAAAATGTGAAATCGGTGAATGGGCTTGTTCTCTTTGTAGAGGATTACAATAACACACGGAAGCTTATGAGTGCTTCTGACAGATGTGTTGGCGGTTTGCCACAAAGCGAAGGGTGCGGCCCTGACTGACAACTTGCAATTATATTATGATGAATGGTTCTGATGTGTGTTCAAGAGAAAACCACTTTCTAGAAAGTGAAAGTCATACATACGGTTCCTATAAAAAAATCAGCTCAAATAAAGTATCATAACTTTCATTTTATTTTAGCATTTGGTGGGATAACCAATTTGATTGCCTCTCCTTTCATAAAAGTCTGTTTTTGATAAATCAGTGACCAAAGCCAAAATTTTTGTGGGGAAAACTAATTTGATACCAGTTTTGGCATCAAAATTACTTTATCTGCACTTTCAAAAAAACTGATGTCTCAGAGAACTCTCTCCGGCTTACGCACCTAAAATATAGACACATATCCATAGTGTGGCCAGTAAGATTACTGGAGTCAAGTGTTCAAAGGGAAACTGCTCTTTTTTGACCAAGTCACTTCTCCTTCTTGATAGGTTTCGTTGTTTGCTTAACAAGGAAAAATAACACAAGTGGACTGAAGCTTTGGGGCACTTTGAAATTGTCTTCACCATTTTATGTTTTAAGAAAAATCTAAATATGGCATCAAATGTAGATTTATCAAGTGTTAGTATGCCTTATCATTATAGAAATTCACTTCACAGTGATGAAACTATAGCATAAAATATGTATTAATGAAACTGGCACTTTATCTTCATAAATTAAGGAGAAATAAACTGATTTTTTTCAAAAACTAAAAAATTATATTTTGAATATCTTTTATTGCACAGTATTTAAATTGTGCAATTTCATAAGTAACTTTCAGCATGTATCTTATTTAAAATATTGTTATTTTTAAAATGTAAATTTTTATCTGATTCTCTGAGGAACTCAAGTCATGGTATTTTTGCAGTTAAGCAGGCAACACTTATTAAAGATATTTGGTAAGCACTATTACGAAGATAAATTTCAAATACATGATGTAAGATGTGATGTAGCATATAAAGGAATAATACAGCTTTAATAGCCAAATTCTTCAGAAATAATCACACAAATGTAAGACATTAAATGATATTATTTTAAAAGCTAAACTAAAACCTGGAGGAAAAGGGATTACTGATAAAGCCTAAATTTCTCAAAATTTATTAGATTACTTTGTTTTGCATAAGTTAAAATAAGATCATATAAAAGTTTGAAATAATCCAATACAAAGTTTTGAATGACTTTAAGTCTTAGTTTACTGTATCCAGTTTTTGTCCTTTGGACTTGTTTTCCTCTAATTCCCTTTGTGACATTTAGGGTGTGTCAACTGTGGTATTTTAATAGTGGAACATTTTCATTGTTGCTGAAATAAATGACATTGTTCATAGTATAAGAATGGTAATGTAGTAACTACAGTGTTTTAGTGCAAGAATCAGGAGCAGGGCAGTTTTGTTGTAGATAGAACTTCTCAGAGGAAAAAAAAAAAGACATTCACATAAGTTTTTTGTGTTTTGGTTCAGTTCACATTAGTTTTCCTGAGGGACTGACTGACTCATCATTTACCCTTGAAAGCTGTACATAGAGGAATAAGACCATGAAGTCTTGGTTGACTAGTGTTTTCTGTTTGAGTGTCTTATTTGGAGCCATCTGAATTTTCATTACCTGGTTAGATTTAAGTCTGATTTTTAGCCTCATTTAATAATATATAAGAATTTTCTATCATTTAGAACTTAAACCCTTATTGTCAAAGTGGTTTGTAGTTTTAATCTTTATCCATGTTTAAATTGTTTGGTAAAAACATGTTGTTTTTTTTTTTTAACTTCAGGCTTTCTTTCATCATCTAGATTATCTTTTTTTTTTTTTTTCCTTTCTTCAAACTCTAAACTTGGTGTTGTTGCTGTGGGGCCCCAATCTCTGTGCCTGATTTAGCTATTACCTGGAAGAGGAGCATTCAANAAGTGGTTTGTAGTTTTAATCTTTATCCATGTTTAAATTGTTTGGTAAAAACATGTTGTTTTTTTTTTTTACCTTCAGGCTTTCTTTCATCATCTAGATTATCTTTTTTTTTTTTTTTTCCTTTCTTCAAACTCTAAACTTGGTGTTGTTGCTATGGGGCCCCAATCTCTGTGCCTGATTTAGCTATTACCTGGAAGAGGAGCATTCACTAACCATTTGTAGGTACAAGTTAAGGCCTGTTAGAAAGCTTGGCATCTAAGCTGTGATCTCTGAGTAATATCTTCTAGTGTAAAGATTTGATCAGATGGAGTGTGTATTTGTGGGAAGAAAGTAGATTGCATTATGTGTGTACCAGAGGTTATAATTATTGTAATATCTATTAGGACTTGGCCTGCATCCCTGTGGTTCTTCTGGCCATTATGTCATCATTATAAGGTGGCCACAGCAGCCCCATCGTCTAAGAGAAGGTGCCAAGGCTGGTGCATGGTAGAACCATTGCTGAACAATAGAGTCTGTTATAGGCCACGGTTCTAGTTTAGTTCTTTTGATTTCATCTGGCAGGCTTTCTGGCAGGGTCTCTAACTCAGCTTAGGGAAGACTTACTCATGTTTTTGCAAATCTAAGGTATTATATTTTTTTATCTTTTCAGACATAACTTTGAGTGACATTTACTGAAAATAGTGGAAGTAAGTTTGTAAAACATTACCATAGTGGTTAAAAGTACAGGTCCTAGACTGAGACTTCTTGAATTAGAATCTCATTTCTACTACTCATTTGGCTTTCTGAGGAGGTTACTATTTTTGACTCATGGCACAGACTTGTAAATTAATGAAATACTTGATATAAAGCATGTAGTTCAATGTATAGCATGTTATATGAAGTGTTTTATCCAGTACTTAATAACACTGTGTAGAAAGAGAATAAAAACCTACCAGACGATTACAAATAAGCATGAAGTAGAATATGAATCCATTTATATTATATTACCATTTTTAAGATAGTGTCCAAGAGAGTATTTACTGTCTGATGTGAGGAAAGCCAAGATAGTGCATGAAATGGTTTCAAGTGATAACAGAAAACTAGACTTATTTTCAAAGAAAGCAAAATTCATATTTGGTGTCTTGGTATAGGTTGCTACCCCTCCTCCCACACTGTTACTGTCTGTGGTTACACTTGCTGAAATGTGTTATTCTCTAAAGTTACTCTTGCATCCTTTCCCCTAATTGTGTAAGCCCTTTGCATAAGTAGTCTTGGGTGACTCTAGGAGAAATATATAATTATTTGATTAAAATAACTCACAATAAAATGTTAATGACCAATTGGTTTAACTCTCTAAAGGAAGAGCTGTTTTGTTCTAAAGATGAGCTTATGAATTGCAGAAAATTCTTACTTTATGTCATGTTTAAGGAAGATTTGAGAAAATGTATTATAAACAAATTTCAAGCATACAAAAAGATAGAGAAAACTATGTAATGAACCCTTCTGTATTCATTACCTAGATTCTACTCTCTGTTCATTAGTCTTTTCATTCTTTTCCCTTTATTTTTTTGTGAACTAATAGGAAGATTTTAAAAATAAGAAGTATGGTTTTTCATTGTCCCTTGCCTAGTCTGCCATTACACCATTGCACTTCTATGCTTGAAGAATAGGGAGTGGTAATTTGTCACTGGGGGCTGAAAGGTCTAATAATTGATCCAGGGGCAACTGATCTACGGTCAAGATTTTCTCCTATTTGTCAATGGGGTAGCTGCTAACAGTTAATAAAAAAATTTAGTTGTGACCTGTGTAATATCATTTTGTGTGCTGAAGATTAACCTCAGTTTTAAGCAACAAGATGAATATAAAGCCCTTTTACTCTTTTATTGTTGTCTACTAATTTTAATAATTCAAAATTAAATTCAGAAAAGTGCAAAGAAGGGGATAGTATTTATATTATTATCACCAAGATTTAAATATGGTTAATCTCTTGGTGTATTTGCTTTAGTTTGTTTTTAAAGAAGATTCTATTGGTTTTATTAAAAATATCATTTTGAGGAAATACAGAAAATATGAAAATAAGAAACAGAATAACTAATATTGCTAAATAAAAATGATCAGACACACTATTAGGTAGATCATTCTTAAGCATTTACATAAATATACTAGTGAGTGGGTGGCAGATGGATGAATGGACAGATGTAAAGACTTTTATGAAGATGTGGTCATACTGTAAATAGAGATGGATACATTTTGTTTTACTTCATTTCTAAAAGACTGAAAAGAAACAAATAGAATTAAAGGAGTTGCTGAATCCAAAATCAATGTTTATTTTAATTATTAGAGATAATATTTGNTCTTGATTCCAGCTTGTGCTTCTTCCAGCCCAGCATTTCTCATGATGTACTCTGCGTATAAGTTAAATAATCAGGGTGACAATATACAGCCTTGACGTACTCCTTTTCCTATTTGGAACCAGTCTGTTGTTCCATGTCCAGTTCTAACTGTGGCCTCCTGACCTGCATATAACAGGATAAAGAAGCATTAATCTAATGCTTATTTTAACCCACAAGTGAGGCCAAAAAACCTTCTGAGTACTCTACATGATGCTCCATGAATTATGATACTTTCTACTTTCTATCTAGATTTCTCTTTTTGTACAACTTCCTCTTCTCCAGTACCCTGCATTGTGAATTCTAGCTACCTTTGTTTGTTTGTTCATTCAGTCGCTCAGTCGTGACCAGCTTTTTGCGACCCCATGGAGTGCAGCATGCCAGGCCTCCCTGTACCTCATCATCTGCTGAAGTTTGCCCAAGTTCATATCCAGAATTGCATCGGTGATGCCATCCAACCATCTCATCCTCTGATGCTCTCTTTTCTTTCTGCCCTCAACCTTCCCCAGCATCAGGGACTTTTCCAATGAATTGGCTATTCCCATCAGATGAACAAAATACTGGAGCTTCAGCTTCAGCATCAGTCCATCCAATGAGTATTCAGTATTGATTTCCTTAAGATTGACTGGTTTGATCTCCTTGCTATCCAAGGAACTTTCAGGAGTCTTCTCCAGCACCACATTCCAAGGTATCAATTCTTTAGCACTCTGCTTTCTTTATGGTCCAGGTCTCACAACCATACATGACCACTGGGAAGACCATAGCTTAGACTATACAGATCTTTTTGGCAGAGTAATGTCTCTGCTTTTCAACACTCTGTGTAGGTTTGTCATAGCTTTCCTGCCAAAAAACAAACATCTTCTGATTTCATGGCTACAGTCACCATCTGCAGTGATTTTAGAGTCCAAGAAGAGGAAATTTGTCACTGCTTCCACCTTTTCCCCTTCCATTTGCCATGAAGTAATGGGGGTGGATGCCATGATCTTAGTTTTTATTTAATATTTAGTTTTAACCTCGCTCGTTGACTCTCCTCCTTCACCCTCATCAAGAGGCTCTTAGTTCCTCTTCACTTTCTGCCATTAGAGTGATATCATATGCATATCTGAGCTTGTTGATGTTTCTCCCACCTATCTTGATTCCAGCTTATAACTCATCCAGCTCAGCATTTCTCATGATGTGCTCAGCGTATAGGTTAAATGAACAGGATGACTGCAGACAGCCCTGCCGTACTCCTTTCTCAATCTTGAACCTATCAGTTGTTCTATACAGGTTTCTAACAGTTGCTTCTTGAACTGCATACAGGTTTCTCAGGAGACAGGTAAAATGGTCTGTATTACAATCTCTTTAAGAGTTTTCCATAGTTTGTTATATTCCCTCTATGATCCAGCAAGAGGGNCCCTGCCGTACTCCTTTCTCAATCTTGAACCTATCAGTTGTTCTATACAGGTTTCTAACAGTTGCTTCTTGAACTGCATACAGGTTTCTCAGGAGACAGGTAAAATGGTCTGTATTACAATCTCTTTAAGAGTTTTCCATAGTTTGTTATATTCCCTCTATGATCCAGCAAGAGGGATCCAACCAGTCCATTCTGAAGGAGATCAGTCCTGGTATTTCTTTGGAAGGAATAATGCTAAAGCTGAAGCTCCAGTACTTTGGCCACCTCATGCAAAGAGTTGACTCATTGGAAAAGACTCTGATGCTGGGAGGGATTGGGGGCAGGAGGAGAAGGGGACGACAGAAAATAAGATGGCTGGATGGCATCACTGACTTGATGGACATGAATCTGAGTGAACTCGGGAGATGGTGATGGACAGGGAGGCCTGGCATGCTGCGATTCATGGGGTCACAAAGAGTCACGACTAAGTGACTGAACTGAACTGAATTGATGATCCAGCAAGTTTTGGCAATTTGTTCTCTTTTCCTCTGCCTTTTTTAAACCGAGCTTGGACATCTGGAAGTTTTTGGTTTGCATAATGCTGAAGCCTAGCATACAAGATTTTAAGCATGATCTTACTAGTATGGGGAGATGAATAAAATTGTCTGATGGTTAGAACATTTTTTAGTACTACCATTCTTGGGAATTGGGATGAGGATTGACCTTTTCCAGTCCTATTGCCACTGCTGGGCCTTCCAGATTTGCTGACATATTGAATGCAACACCTTGATGGCATCATCCTTTGGGTTTTGAATAGCTCTACTGAAATTCCATCAAATTCACTAGCTTTATTAACAGCAATGCTTCCTAAGGCCCACTTGACTTCATACTCTAGAATGTCTGACTATAGGTGGCTGACCACATCATCATAGTAATGTGGTTCAGTATGCAGATGACACCACCCTTATGGCAGAAAGTGAAGAGGAACTAAAAAGCCTCTTGATGAAAGTAAAAGAGGAGAGTGAAAAAGTTGGCTTAAAGTTCAACATTCAGAAAATGAAGATCATGGCATCCGGACCCATCACTCCATGGGAAATAGATGGAGAAACAGTGGAAACAGTGTCAGACTTTATTTTTTGGGCTCCAGAATCACTGCAGATAGTGATTGCAGCCATGAAATTAAAAGACACTTACTCCTTGGAAGAAAAGTTATGAGCAACCTAGATAGCATATTCAAAAGCAGAGACATTACTTTGCCGACTAAGGTCCGTCTAGTCAAGGCTATGGTTTTTCCAGTAGTCATGTATGGATGTGAGAGTTGGACTGTGAAGAAAGCTGAGCACCAAAGAATTGATGCTTTTGAACTGTGGTGTTGGAGAAGACTCTTGAGAGTCCCTTGGACTGCAAGGAGATCGAACCAGTCCATTCTGAAGGAGATCAACCCTGGGATTTCTTTGGAGGGAATGATGCTAAAGCTGAAACTCCAGTACTTTGGCCACCTCATGGGAAGAGTTGACTCATTGGAAAAGACTTTGATGCTAGGAGGGATTGGGGGCAGGAGGAGAAGGGGACGACCCAGGATAAGAGGGCTGGATGGCATCACTGACTCGATGCACACGACTCTGAGTGAACTCTTGGTGATGGATAGGGAGGCCTGGTGTGCTGCAGTTCATGGGGTCGCAAAGAGTCGGACATGACTGAGTGACTGAACTGAACTGAACTGAA
>SJYA01002117.1:0-96781 GCA_006410615.1 Neotragus moschatus | reverse complement strand
TGATGCTAGGAGGGATTGGGGGCAGGAGGAGAAGGGGACGACCCAGGATAAGAGGGCTGGATGGCATCACTGACTCGATGCACACGACTCTGAGTGAACTCTTGGTGATGGATAGGGAGGCCTGGTGTGCTGCAGTTCATGGGGTCGCAAAGAGTCGGACATGACTGAGTGACTGAACTGAACTGAACTGAAGATTTTTTTGTACAGGTCTTCTGTGTATTCTTTCTATCTCTTCTTGATCTGCTCAGTGTCTGCTAGGTCTCTACCTTTTATGTCCTTTATTGTGCCCATCTTTGGGCAAAACGTTCTCTTGATATCTCCAATTTTCCTGAAGAGATCTCTAGTTTTTACTCTTCTGTTTTTTTCTTCTAGTTTTATGCACTGTTCATTGAAGAAGGCTTTCTTGTCTCTCCTTGCTATTCTTTGGCTGTACCTTTCCCTTTCTCCCTTGCTTTTTGTTTCTCTTCTTTCTTCACCTACTTGTAAAGCCTCCTCAGATAACCACTTTGCCTTCTTGCTTTTCTTTTTTTTAGAGGGATGGTTTTGTTCACTACCTCCATTGTAGTTCTTGGGGGACACTGTTTACTAGATCTAATCCCGTGAATATATTTGTTATCTCCACTACATATCCATAGGGGATTTGATTTAAGTTGTAGTTAGCTGGCCTAGTGGTTTTTCCCCACTTTCTTTAGTTTAAGCCTGACTTTTGCTGTGAGAAGCTGATGATCTGAGCTGCAGTCAGCTACAGGTTTTGTTTTTGCTGATTATATACAGCTTCTCCATCTTTGGCTACAAAGAATATAATCAATTTAATATTGGTATTGACCATTTGGTGATGTCCACGTGTAAAGTCATCTCCTGTGTTGTTGAAAAAGGGTGTTTTGCTATGACCAGTGCATTCTCTTGGCAGAATTCAGTTAACCTTTGCCCTGCTCCATTTTATTCTCCAAAGCCAAACTTGCCTATTACTCCAGGTATCTCTTGACTTCCTACTTTTGCATTCCAATCCCCAGTGATGAATAGAACATCTTCTAGGAGGTGTTAGTTCTAGGAGGTCTTCTACGTCTTCATAGAACTCAAGCTTCTTCGGCATCAGTGGTAGGGGCATATATTTGAACTACTGTGATGCTGAATGGCTTGCCTTGGAGACGAACCAAGATCATTCTGTCATTTTTGAGTCACACCCAAATACTATATTTTGAATTCTTTTGTTGATTATGAGGGCTACTCCATTTCTTCTATGGGGTTCTTGTCCACAGTAGTAGATATAATGGTCATCTGAATTGAATTCACCACTCCTATCCATTTTATCTCACTGATTCCAAAGATGTCAATATTTATTCTGCTTGACCTCGTCCAATTTACCTTGAGACTAGAGACTCCAGTTACCTTGAAACTAACTTAGTCTTCCTGAACTTTCAGTTTTAGCTCCTCAACCCAGGAAAATAGCTAGAGTCTTCTTCCCTGTACTGTAGCCTGGAAACTGGAACAGTAGTAGGACTCATGTTTCCTATATCTCAAAAGATACTGTCTTTTGTTGTCAGATGTACAATATCTTAAAAACTGCTATTCCATAATTTTTTTTTTTACTTAGTAGTAGGAAGGCAAATCCAACTTCTATTACCTTATCTTGGGCAATAATACAGTCTAAAACTATAGTGATGAGCAATGGGAAGTCATTGCCCAATTGGCATAAAGTTTCAGTTATGCAAGGTGAATTAGTTCTAGAGACCTGCTGTGGAGCCTAGTGTCTATAGTCACCAATACTGTATTGTACACTTAAAAATTTTAAAGGATAGATCTCAAATTCAATGTTTTTTTAACAACAACAACAAAAATCCAAACTAAACCACATAGAGACACAAAGAAACTTTTACAGGTGATGGATATACCTATTACCTTTGATTGTGGCAATGATTCCATAGATATATGCATATGTCCAAGCTAATCAAATTATGTACTTTAAATATATAGAGTATATACCAATTATACCTCAATAAAATTTTTATTAAAGATGAAGAAATAGTAAAAACTATATTAAGATTAAAATTACCACCTATCAATTTGTTGAAAATTGAAAATGTGAGACATATTCTTTTGGCAAGGTTATGAAAGAAATAGGCACTTTCAGTTTATAGAGAATGCAAATTGGTACAACTCTTTTGGAAGAGAATTTCACAATACCTATCAAAGTTACATGTGCACTTGTTTTTTGACCTGGTAGTATCAGTTCTAGGAATTTACTCTGAGGATACACCTCCAACAATATGAAAACCAAATATGCACAAACCTATTTGCTTCAGCGTTATGTACAATTAGAAACAACCTAAATATTCATACATAGAAGAATGATTGAATAAGCTATGCTATATAGTATACAATAGAGTGCTTGTAGCTATAAAAATGATTGAGGAAGGGATCTGTAATCTGATAAGAAATGATTTCCAAAATATATTGCTGGATGTGCAACATCAGTTATAGAATGCCACTTTTTAATGTAGAAAGGAGGTGAGATGAGAAAATATACACTTATCTGCTTGATTGTGCAGAAATAAACAGAGGAAGGGTAAACCAGAAACTATCGAGACTGGTTACTTAGAGATTATGGGTAGAAGTAGAGTGAAAAGATAATGAGTATAGGGTATATTGGACAGGGATGGGGGTAACACTTTTTTGAGTATCCTTTTTCGTAGTTGTGGCTTTTAGAACCATGTTTTAAAAAAGTAAACCATGTTAACTTTTCCTCATACTAAACAAATAAGAATGGGAGAACAAAATGAATACAAACAGAAATAAAGGAATTTAACTATATTTCAAATAAATGCATAATCACACTGAAAATGTATGGGATGGTGGGTGAGTAGAACTAACTTAAATACATTTGAAACACAATATTTTGACTATATTTTCTAAGGCTAAAGAATAAAAAGGTTGATGACAAATGTGCCCTGCTTAGTAAGCTTATCTCTCAAAGTAGTATAGGTTAGCAGTCCTGAAAATAACTTTAGTTTAGGATTGAACAAATAAAAGAAATACATTTTGGATAATGGTTATTAGATTTTTTGCTTTGGGAGAAGGTTGTAAATATGGTGAGGGCAAAGGCTAGAATAATTCCTAGCGTGTTAGGTTGGAATTGAAGGTATCCTTATGAACTTGTGATCTTTAAGATATATACCCCCATACCCCTATGTTACATACATTTCTATCTCTAAATTTTTGTTGATATAAATACTACTAACAGAGGTGTGTATATATGTATGCATACGTAAATGTATTGCCTAGCTCACAAACATTCAAAGGGTTTAATACCAGTAAGCACACCTAGCAACAAATCTTGTTTNTATCCTTATGAACTTGTGATCTTTAAGATATATACCCCCATACCCCTATGTTACATACATTTCTATCTCTAAATTTTTGTTGATATAAATACTACTAACAGAGGTGTGTATATATGTATGCATACGTAAATGTATTGCCTAGCTCACAAACATTCAAAGGGTTTAATACCAGTAAGCACACCTAGCAACAAATCTTGTTTCTTCAGTTCAGTCGCTCAGTCGTGTCTGACTCTTTGCGACCCCATGAATCGCAGCACACCAGGCCTCCCTGTCCAGTTTCCAGTAAAAGGAAATGATGCTTCTTTGAAAAATTACTAATTTCAGAGGTGGGCAGGGAACATGCCAGATGAAACTGGAACCATCTTGTGATGTTATAAAAGAGTAAAGTGCTCAAAAAAATGTTGGAGACATGTCTAAAGGACACAAGAGCAAATGTGGGAGAAACTCCTACTGGCCAAATCTGGGATAATGTAACAAAAAATAATAAATATAGTGAAAAAATATTATATATAAACATTTAAGGATAGTTATGGAATATGTAATAATAACTAATTATATAAGCCTTAAGTTTATCCTGAGGTATATAAATGAATAAATAAATATGTTGGACTGAGAGAAAGCTGTTATAGCACAATTTCAACTATAGTAAATGTAGAAGAAGTGACAAAATTCATAAAACATCATCTGGCAACTATCACAGCAGTAGTTGCTTCAAGCAAAAATCACCAGGGAATACTAAAAATTAGTGGCCAAAATTTTTTATAGGAAGCAGGGTATTTGTGAAGTATCAGAGTATCTCTCCACAACATATTTATCATTTACAAAAGGTAAAATAGTAACTTTACAGTGAAAGAACATGAGAGACACCATATTAACCAAGTAATTAAATCAGTAATAGAATAACTCAACATCACATAGCTTCTGATATAGTGCACTGAATTCACAATATGATTTCTGTTGTATCTGGCCAATGACATAAAACCTGAATCTGAAAAAAAAAGTCCCATGAAATAACTGGCCAAGGTTATAAAATACAAAGAAAGACTAAGGAGCAGTTCCAGCTTAAAGAAGCCTAAAGTCACCGAGTCCTGCAGTTCTCTTCTGATAGTCTGCAGTTTCTGGAAATCCCAAGTGTTCAGTGGCTATTATTTGAAGACTTTAAGGAAACAAATTTCCGGGTGCTCATGGACCATCCCTTCCTTCATATTTGACAAGCAGCTTACTTGAAGGATCCTATCCAGTGGCTCACAATAGTTTCTCGCAGAAATTTAAAATAGGAAGCAAAGAATCTTTTCACGATCTCTAGTATAACTCAACCTGTAATCAGAAAGTAATTCTTGGAAATTTTGCTTTGGTCAATAAGGCAATGAGTTAGGGCTCAGTTAGTACTGTGAGCCAGAAGAATTTACATCTTGGAGGATCTGTTGGCTCTTGGAAAACTACAAATCAGGATAAAAGCATGGCTGTTTTTAGTCATTTTAACTTTTGTTGGAGACTTTTAAAGTTTAGAGGTCATAAACATCATAGTTATTTTTTACTGTTGTCTTTTATGGACTCCACTTGAAACACACCCGCAATCATCAAATGATTTTCTTGTAAATGTTTAAGTTTTACTTTTTAAGAACATCTTACAAAGACTAAAGCAGGGGAGTATGAGCAAGAAAAATCACCTGTCAGTGGATAAATTGACAAGACCTGTGTGATTTTTGAGAATACAGTAGAGTTAGAGAGTTAGCAACTAGTTGAAATAGTAGATCTTCTGGGTATGGAACTCCAGCCTAGACCATGGAATTTTCTTTCTCAGCAACTGATTATTTTTCCACTCAATCTCTTATATCAGACTCAAGAAAGACTTAATTAGTCTCTGCATTTTGATCTTAATGCATCATTGATCTGACAGTAGGATGTTACCATAGTTTTTCTTCCTATGGTTAATCACAAGGGCAACTTATTAGAGTAAAGGCAATAGTTGTATATTCAAGCACTTGTATGTAAAATAAAACTTCATGTGTAAGAAGTACTATGTTGCCTGGCAAGTGTAACTACTCTAAAGAATGTACAGCTATAGATACTTGTTACAGTTTATTGATATAAATGTATAGCTCTCTTCTTTAAGCATACACTTTTGTTTATAGCCATGACCTTACAGTCTGAGATGTTGCCTCTTTAATTTCAAAGAGTACACTTTTAGACTGGCTTCATTATTTTTGTTTAGTCATGTTGCCTTTCAGCTTAGGCTTCAGACGTTCTATTTTCTGCCCATCTTGGTGGTAATTGTCTCCCTTAATTCAGCACAGTATCTGGCTTATATGTTTATATATTTTCCCACTTTTTCCTTTTTAAAATTGGGATGCGTGCATGCATGCTCAGTTGCTTCAGTCATGTCTGACTCTTTGCGACTCTATGGACTGTAGCTTGCCAGGATCCTCTGACCTTCTCAACCCAGGGATCCAACCTGTGTTTCCTGGGGCTCCTGCATTACAGGTCGATTCTTTACGCTGAGCCGCCAGTAAAGCCCAAAGTTGGGATATAGTTGACATATAACATAGTGTAAATTCAAGAGGTTCAACTGGTTGATTTTATATATTTGTGTGTTACAATATGATTTCCATCAAAGTATTAACTAACACCTCTACTGTGTCACATAATGATCATTGTGTGGTTGTGTGTGTGTGTGAGTAATAAGAGCAATTAAGATCCAGTCTCTTAGCAACTTTGAAGTTTATGATGCAGTACTGTTGATTGTAATTACTAAGCTGCAACTTAGATTTCTAGAATTTATCTACTAGTGTCAAATTTTGTTTGGACCAAAGATGTACATAATCTTTGAATACTGAGAACTGACTGATTTTTCAGAACTTCGTTGTTTGTTAGCATGACTTGCCATTTTATTGTGTAGGGCCCAAACTTGTAAACATATGCACCATTATCAGCTGCCAGTTTAGTTCATAGCTGGATTCCCTCTGATACCACTAATTGTCTAATTTGAAAAGAAGATAGAGGGGCACATGAAGTTCAACTTTAAGCTGTGCAGGGACTGTTGAAAGAGCCTTTGTGCTCTGTGCAATCAAGAGAACTGGTCAGTGTTTGGACATTTTTACAGAACAATACTTAGCTGAAAATTTGCTATCATTTTTCCTGTTCCCACTCCAAATAATAAGAAAGGGCAGCATATTTAGGTTTTAATTTTGCTTTTTTGGCTACAACATTTTTTTCCTTTGCAAAAGAATAATTTTAGCTTTTATTCTTCTTTCACTCAAAATGCAAATGTTGAAAATAAGGCAAGGTTAAAAATGATAAAGAATTTGTGTTTAGGAGGGAAGTTTTCAAAATGCTGATGATTACCTAATTTACTCTCCTTGCTTTGAGAAAAATGATTCTAATAAGACTTAATGGCCTTAACCATCCTGCTTTGAATTTATAAGCTGACTATCATTCATCTGTAGGTCACTTTTTTATATGAAGGGCAACATTCCATTATTAAGAAAAATTATACAAAACTCTAGGATTGAGAGTGGAACTCCACAAGGAGAATTTCCTGTTGGAGTGAATGGCTTATAATGTCCTGGACCTGCCATCTTAAATTACATTTTCTTCTACGGTTTTCTTGAATCTCTACTGCCTCTCCTATGAGCACTACTGGTACAATGGACATTAGGAATCTGTGATGCCTTTAAAATGTTTTCTTTGGTGCCCTAAGCATAGCCAATCTAATATATTTTAAAAGAATCAAAATCTATTGCAGAACAAAACAAATATCTACAGAGGAAAACAAAAACAAAAACAAAGCATAGTATTAAACCTAAGTGCACAAAAGACTGTTTGCTTGTCCTGTGGATCCCAGTAAGAGTTCAATCAGTTTANTTTGGCCACCTCATGCGAAGAGTTGACTCATTGGAAAGGACTCTGATGCTGGGAAGGACTGGGGGCAGGAGGAGAAGGGGACGACAGAGGATAAGATGGCTGGATGGCATCACTGACTCGATGGGCGTGAGTCTGAGTGAGCTCTGGGAGTTGGTGATGGACAGGGAGGTCTGGCATACTGCGATTCATGGGGTCGCAAGGAGTTAGACATGACTGAGCGACTGAACTGAACTGAACTGATGATCCAATGGCTATGCTAGACGCAAAGAATATGCTAGTGAACAGAGTAGATGTGTTTCTTGGCCTCTTGGAGCCTATAGTCTTTTAGAGAGGATTGATGATGAAGTAATTATAATAAAATATGGTGAAAATCATGACAGACATTTTAAGATTCCAATTGCTTTTTAGGCTTTCCTGAGGAAACAACTGTTAAATTATCACTGAATGAATAGGGGTTGGTGGATATAGAAGAAAGTGGTGGAATGTTTCAGGCAGGCTGAAGAACACATGTAAACATTACAGGGAAGAAAGAATTTAGCAGGTTGTTTCTTGTGCTTTGTGGGAACTGATTTTCTCTATGGAGTTGAAGGAAAAGAGTAGAAAATGCTGAAAAGAACAGATGGAGAGTAAGTGGGTTCCAGAACATGGAAGAACTTTTAAGCCATTTTAGAAGCTGTAGACATTTATCTCAGAGTAAATGTTTGGAGAATTTGAAATCAACGCTTTGGGAAACTTTGTACCTGTCCTGGACTCCTTTGTTCCAACTTCTGCAGTTACTTGTCTTCTCATAATAATAATAATTATAATAATCCACATGATTATGTGGAAGGTGTCATTTTACTTTTAGCTGCAGAAACTAGACAATTTGTCCCTTTTTCTGTACCAAGAGAAAGGTAATATATGTATTTTTCAGACAGGGATCTAATAATTTTATTTCCATTTCTGTTCTGAAGTGCCTGGCTTTTCCATAGCCAAATGACCTCTTTTTTCGCTTAAGTAGTAGTTGTGTTCATCTCTGCAGTAATCTGTGGAAACCTGAAAGTAAAAGTGAAAGTTGTTCAGTCATGTCTGACTCTTTGCAACCCAAGGGATGTACAGTCCATGAAATTCTCCAGGCCAGGATACTGGAGTGGGTAGCTTTTCCCTTCTCCAAGGGATCTTTCCAACCCAGGGATCAAACCCAGGTCTCCCACGTTGCAGGCAGATTCTTTACCAAATGAGCCACCAGAAAGAAATATTTCACCTCAGCAAGTGGGGTATTCCCTTTACAAAATGTTATTCATTTCCATTTCACAATATAATGAATAGACTTATGCCTCAATATATTATAATAATTCTTTATTTTTACTTTTTCTGCAAAAAGTATAACATACATGTGGTAAAATGTATAAGCTAAAGTATACCACTTGGTAAATTTTTATATAGTTATATACTAATGTAACCACCATCCATAGCATGATATAGAACATTTCCAATATTCCAGAAGATTCCCTCAATCCCTCTCACAATCATAACCTCTGGAAGATAATCACTATCCTCTCTTATCACCAGAAATTAATTTCATCTGTTCTTGTTCTTCATGCATATAACTTTTAGAATTACTTGTTAATTTCTACAAAAAATTTCTGAGATTTAAATCTGGATTTCAGTATATCTTTAGATCAATTTGGGAATAATTTACATCTTAAAAATTTTGAGACTTCTAATGCATTTACAAAATATATCCTTCCATTTATTGTATTAAAATTTATTTTCATAATCATTTGAAGGGTTTTTTCCCTATGTATATATGTAAAAGTCCTATACATTTTATAGATATATTGTTTTTTAATAATTTATTTTCTATTTTGCATATATGTAGAATATATTTTAATGTAAGTCTCATATCCAGAAATCTCATTAAATGTACTTATTGATTCTAATAATTTATTTTAGGCTTTACCTTTTTTTCAATTACATCATCCATTGTATAGTTTCTAGTTGTGCTATCAGTTGGTAAAGTATAAATTTTGTTTCTTATTTTCTACTATATGTACTCTCTTTAGTTAATAAAATTTACTTTTAAAATAAGTTTTAGGTTCACAGCAAAATTAAAGTGGAAAGTACAGAGAATACTCATATATATCTGTCCTACACACACAACTTCCTGCTATTAGTGTCCCAAATCAGAGCAGTATAGTTTTTAAATCGAACCTACATCATCATCCAAAGTCCATGGTTTGCATTAGGATTCTTTTGTGATATTGAACATTCACTGGATTTGACAAATATGTAGTGACATCAATTCACCTTTGTAGTATCATACATAATAATTTCATTGCCTTGATAATCCTCTGTGCTCTGTCTATTCATCCTTCAAACTTCTTAAAATTCCATAGTGTTTTCCTTTTCCAGAATGTCCTAAAATTGGAAAAATACACCATGCAGACTTTTCAGATTGGCTTCTTTCAGTTAATAATATGCATTTAAGTTTCTTCCATGTCTTTTCATGACTTTGGATCTCAGTCTTTTTTTTATTGCTGAATAATGTTCCATTTTCTGGATGTACCACAGTTTGTTCACTCATCTACTGAAGGACATATTAGTTTCTTCCACATTTTAGCAGTTATGAATAAAGCTGTTATAAACAACCATGTTCAAGGTATACTGCAGACATATGTTTTCATATGGTATTGACGTTTAAGTCAATATCAAAGAATGCAATTGCTGGGTCATATGTTAAGAGTATGTTCGGTTTTGTAAGAAACCACCAAATTGTGTTCCAAAAAGCTTTATCATGCATTCACAATGGCAAGGTATGTAAGGTCTTGTTGCTCCATTTCCTCTGTGACTTCTGGTGTTATTGGGTGTTTGGATTTTGGCCACTCTTTTTCCCTTAAATTGAGATATAATTGACATAAAACAATATATTAGTTTAAGATTACAACATAATGATTTGATGTTTGTATATGTTTTGAAATGATTACCACAGTGTCTAGTTAATATCCATCATCATTCTCAGTTACAAAATTTTTCTGTGTGATGAAAACTTAGCAACTTTCAAACACAGTATTATTAACTATATAGTCATTATGTTGTGCATTGCATCCCCAAGACTTAATGTATTTTATAACCGAAAGTTTGTACCTTTTGAAAGTTTCTACTCATTTTGTCCACACTGTACCCTCTGCTGCTGGCAGCCACCAATCTTTTCTCTATATATGTGAGCTCAGTTTGTTTATTTTTTGTTTGTTTTTAAGATTCCACATATAAGTGAGACAACAGAGTTTCTTTCTCTCACATATTTCATTTAGCCTAATGCCTTTAAAGTCCATCCATGTTGTTACAAATGGCAAGATTTCTTTCTTTTTTTGTTACTGAATAATAACCCATAAAACATACACTCATGTATATATTATTGTATATATGTAAAAATATACACACAAATATATGTAATTATATACATATATGTCTATACTCTATCTCACATTTTCTCTATTCCTCTATTTGTGGAGTTGCTTTTGTGTCTTGGCTATTGAAAATATGCTCCAGTGAATATGGGAATGCATTGATTTTGGTCAGTCTGGTAAGTATATAGTGGTATTTCTGTATATGTTAATTTGCAGTTTCCTATAACATANAATATATGTAATTATATACATATATGTCTATACTCTATCTCACATTTTCTCTATTCCTCTATTTGTGGAGTTGCTTTTGTGTCTTGGCTATTGAAAATATGCTCCAGTGAATATGGGAATGCATTGATTTTGGTCAGTCTGGTAAGTATATAGTGGTATTTCTGTATATGTTAATTTGCAGTTTCCTATAACATATGCAGTCCCTTGGACTGCAAGGAGATCCAACCAGTCCATTCTAAAGGAGATCAGTCCTCGGTGTTCTTTGGAAGGAATGATGCTAAAGCTGAAACTCCAGTACTTTGGCCACCTCATGCAAAGAATTGACTCATTGGAAAAGACTCTGATGCTGGGAGGGATTGGGGGTAGAAGGAAAAGGGGATGACCGAGGATGAGATGGCTGGATGGCATCACTGACTCGATGGACGTGAGTCTGAGTGAGCTCTGGGAGTTGGTGATGGACAGGGAGGCCTGGTGTGCTGTAATTCATGGGGTTGCAAAGAGTTGGACACAATTGAGCGACTGAACTGAAATGAACTGAATTGATAACGTAATGAGCTTGGCAGGCTACAGTACCTGGGGCTGCAAAGAGTTGGACACAACTTAGCAACTGAGCACAGCATAGCAGTACTAAGCCCCACATAGATTCGCTGGTGATTCTAACCAAATTTAATATTTATTTATGATAAAAATTCTTAGCAAACTTAGAATAGAGGAGAACTTCCTCAATTATATATATATATAACCTAGCAAAAAGATGGAATATCCCTCCATTTAGTCTTTGATATTTCCCATCAGAGTTTTGTAGTCTAATTTTTTGTGGTGCTAAATGCACAGTGTTTTTCATTTCAGATTCCACTCCTTCATTGTTTGTGTGTAGGTCCAATGCAATTTCAATCAAAAGTCCAGGAGAATAACAGAATGCTTAATTTTCTACTGTTGGATGAAGTAGTCCATAGATGTCAATTATATCCAGTTGAATGACAGAGCTGTTGAGTTCAATTGTATACTTGCTGATTTTGTGCTGTTGGAATTGTCCATTTCTGATAGAAAGGTGTTGAGGTCTCCAGTTGTAATAATGATTTATTTCTTCTTGCAGTGTCAGTTTTTGCCTCATGTATTTGACATTCTGCTGTTAGGCATAGGCACATTAAGGATTGTTCTATCTTCTTGAAGTATTGGCCCCTTTGCCACTGTGTAATGCCCCTCTTTATCCCTGATAGCATTTCTTTCTTGGAAACCTCCTCTATCTGAAAATAATATAGCTATTCCTGGCTTATTTTGCTTAGTGTTAACATATCTTTCTCTGTCTCCATGAACTGTAGCCTTCAAGGTCCTCTGTCCATGGAATTCTCCAGTCAAGAATACAGAAATGGGTAGTCATTCCCTTCTCCAGGGGATCTTCTTGACCTAGGGATTAAACCTGAGTCTCCCACATTGCAGGCGGATTCTTTACTGTATGAGCCACCATGGAAGCCTCTCTGTCTGTTTACTTTTAATTTACATGTATCTTTATATGTAAAATATTTCTTTTAGACAACAAATTGTTGAGTCTTGATTTTTTCATCAGCTCTGACAATCTCAATATTTTAATTGGCGTATTCAGACCATTGAAATGCAAGGTGACTATTATATAATTGGACTAATATTTAATCCAATAGTTAGTATATTTAGCACTATTTCTATTTGTATTTCTGTTTTCTGCATTTTTTCTGCTTTTTATGTGGTTTAAATAGAGCATATTTTATGAACCCATTTCTTCCCTTTCGTAGAATATCAATTACACTCTCTTTTAAAAAGATTTTTTTTTGTATTTGTCCTAGAGTCTGCAATATATATTTGTGACTAATTCAAGTGTACTTTGAAATAACACTATATTGCTTCATGGGTAATGCAAGTACCCTATAATAGCAAAATATTCCTAGTTCCTCCTTCCCATCCCTGTATCACTGCTATCATTTCCCTTATACCTAAGCATACATACACTCTTATGTATGGATTTTTCCCTGGTCTGCATAGCTGGCTCAGCATTCAAAAATAAATTAATGCAATTTCACTTACACATAAGCATACATGTATACTTATGTTGGGCTTCCCTGATCGCTCAGTGGTAAAGAATCTGCCTGCCATTGCAGGAGACACACATTTGGTCCCTGGGTTGGGAAGATCCCTTGGAGAAGGAAATGGCAACCACTCCAGGATTCTTACCTGGGAAATCTCATGGACAGAGGAGCCTGGTACACTACAGTCCATGGTGTTGCAGAATTGGACATGACTTTGAGACTAAACCACCTCCACCATCAGTTCAGTTCAGTCGCTCAGTCGTGTCCGACTCTCTGCAACCCCATGAATCGCAGCACACCAGGCCTCCCTGTCCATCACCAACTCCCAGAGTTCACTTAGACTCACGCCCATCGAGTTAGTGATGCCATCCAGCCATCTCATCCTCTGTCGTCCCCTTTTCCTCCTGCCCCCAATCCCTCCCAGCATCAGACCATACTTATGTTTATATACACATACAAATATAATCAAGTACATTGTTGCTATATTATTTTGAATAAACTTACCTGTTAGATCAATTAAGATAAGAAAAATAGAAGTTTCTATTTTACTTTCATTTATTCTCCAGTGCTCTTCCTTTCTTTATGTAGATCTTAGATTCTCACCTATATAATTTCCTTCTCCTCGAAGAACTTTTAATGTTTCTTGCAAAATAGGTCTACTGTCAATATCTACTATCAACACATTCCCTCAGTTGTTTGCTTGGTTTTGATCTGATAAAGTCTCTCTTTCTCCCTCACTTTTGAAGGATACTCTTGAACGGTATGGAATTTTAGGGTTTCTTTCTCTTTTTTTCAATGCTAAGCATTTTATTCTACTCTTGTTTGTTGCGTGGTTTCTGACGAGAAGTTGATGTAATTCTTATCTCTGCTTCTCTATATAGGTAGGTTCCCCATCCCTCCCACAATGGCTTCTTTCAAGACTTTTTTCCCTATCTTTGGTTTTCTGGAGTTTGAATGTTATATGCTTATGCTTAGTCTTTTGTTTTTTCTTTTTCTTTTTATTGTGTATTTGTGTGTGTATGTGTGTGTGTGTTTCATCTATCCTGTTTGTTGTTCTTTGAATTTCCTGGATCTGTGATTTGGTGTCTGACATTATTTTGGGGGATTCTCGGTCACTATTATTTCAAATCGTGCTTTTGTTTCTTTCTCCCTTTATTCCCCTTCCAGTATTCTCATTCCACATATGTTACACCTTTGTAGTTGTTCAAAGTTCTTGAATGTTCTGTTCTAATTTTCCCCCAAGTTTTTCTATTCTTTGCTTTTCAGTTTTAGAAGTTTCTGTTGCCATGTTCTCAAGCTCAAAGACTTTCCTGATTTTTCCCATCTACTAATGAGTACATTAAAGGCATGTGTTTCTTTTTCAATCTCTTGCATGTCTTTTAGATTTTTTCTTAGAATTTCTACTCGTCTGCATACATTTTCTATCTGTTCTTACATATTTTCTATTATTTCCATTAAAGCCCTTAGCATATCAATCACATTTTTAAAAAATTTCTGGTCTGACAGTTGCAACAGTCTTGCCATATGACTGTGGTTCTGACACTTTTTCATTCTTTTCAACCTGTATTTATTGCTTTCTAGTATACTTTGCAGTTTTTTATTGTTGTTGTTGTTGAAAGGCAGACATGATGTACTAGATAAAAAGAACTAAGATAAATAGGCCTTTAGTAATTTAACACTGAAGTATAGGGGGAGAGAGGGAAAGCGTTCCCTAGCCCTATGATTAGGCCTCAGTCATTTGGTATCGCTGTGGCCCTGGACCATGAGCTTTACTGGTGCTTCTCCTTCCTTCCCTCCCCCTCCCCCTTAGGTGGGACACTTTGGCTGGAGGGGGCTGGAGTTGAGTATTTCCCTTCTCCCACATGGAAGGCTAGAGGAAGCTGGAAATGAGTATTTCACTTTCCCAGGTAGGTTAGGTTCTGATAAATCCTACCATGTTGAGCTCTGGTAAAAATTGTTTTTCTTGAGTGTAGGCTTTGTTAAGAACAGACTAGTCTGGTATATTTCAAAATGGTTCATTTTCCTCTTTCTCTGCTGGAAGCACAAGGGGATCATTCTCTGATATTCACTGTGAAGACCTGGTAGAGCTCTTGGAGGTAAAACTCACAAAAGTGTAGAATATAATTGGGTCTCCCTGGAATTTTTGAGTTTAAATTGTCCTCAGCAAGCCTTCAGTAATTTGTCAATTATAGTTTATATTTTCCTACCTTGGTACTGGCTGCCATAGAAGTTCCTGCTCATGAGTTTCTGCTCTTATAATTTGTGAATCTCTGTATCCACCTGTCTTTCTCTTCAATATTTGGAGCTTTGATTTGCTAGGTGAGCTCACCTCTCTGATGGATCAAAAATGAATTAGTGATTTTTCAGTTTGTTCAGATTTTAAATTGTTGTTGGAACTCAGTGGCAATTTTTAAACTTCTTACATGCCAGACTGGAAACCAGAAGTCAGCTATGTATGTTTTTTTTTTTTCTTATCTCTCTACCTAGGATTACCAGGATGACATTGAATATAAGGGTAATAGGTACTTCTGTCTTGTTCTTGAACTCAGAAGAAAGCATTCAGTATTTAACCATTAATAATGGTGTTTGTTGTAGGTGTATGATCAAAATAAGTAAGTGTTCTCTCATTCCTAGATTGCTGAGAGTTCTTTTTTCAAACATTATGAATGAGTATTGAGTGTTATAAAGTCCTTTATCTGTATCTATGGCAATGATCATATGATTTTTCACCTTTTTCATATAAAGTATATTGTATTGCTTGGTATTTGAATCTTTAAGCAATTCTGTATTCCTGGGATAATCCCACTTGATCCTTTTGTATATTGTTGATTTACATTTGCTAATATTTTGTTGAGGATTTTTGCACCTATATTTATGACAGAGACTGGTCTGTAGAGTTCTTATAATGTACTTGTCAAGGTTTTGCTGGTATTACAAAAAGAATCGGGCAGTGTTTCTTGTTTGTCTTTTTTCTGAAGAATTTGTATAATATTGATACAATTTCTTTCTTGAATGTTTGAAAAAATTCATGAATTTAACAATTAGGGTCTAGAGTACTGTGGAAAGGCTTTAATTATAAATTCAATGTCTTTAGTAGATGAGGAACTATTTTGATTTTCTAGTTTAATAAGTGTTTTTGAAAAGAAATTTTTTTTAATCTAAACTTTCAAATGTATTAGAATGAAGTTGTTCACTCATTACTATAGTATCTGTAGGAATATATACTGATAGCTCCTTTTTCATTGCTAATATTAATAATTTGTTTTCCCTGTTACTTTAGCAATCTTGCTGAAGGTTTATTAATTTCATTATTTTTTCAGAGAATTATCGTTTCAGTTTTATTTTGTTCTCTATTGTACTACAGTTGTCCATTTCATTGATTTGTGCTCTCATGTATGTTTTCATCATCCTCTTCTGGGGTTTTTTTGTTGTCCTTTTTAGACTGAGCTTAGGTAGTTGATTTTCAACCTTTCTGCTTTTGTAGCCTTTGCATTTTAAGTTTTAATAGCTGAATTATCTGACATATAAATTTTAAGATGTCAGATTTTCACTATAATTCAACTCAAAATATCATCTAATATCATTGTGATTAATTTTTTGTGCCATAGATTTGTTAAGTGTGTTGCTTAAGCCCTGATTTATTGATTTCCTAGTTATTTTCATATTACCTATTCCTATTTTGATTCCATTGTGGTCCAGAAACTACTGTCCATGATTTCAATTTTTTAAAATTTGTTTAGACTTGCTTTATCCTTAAACATGTGTCTGTTTGAGCAATTTCCATGTGCACTTGAACAGAATGTATATTATACAATTGAGGAGGGTAGTTTTGATATGTGTCATTTAGTATGAGTTAATCATATTGCTTAATCGTTCTTGTTGATTGATCCTTTTGTTGATTTTTCTATTTTTCTACTGAGGAAGCTATGTTAAAAATCTCAACTATGATTGTGGAAATGCCTAATTTTTCTGTTTGATTGTATTGATTGTACTAGTTTTAAGATTGTTGAAATGATCCTTTAAATCATTATTCAATGTCCTTACTTACCTCTGTTGATATGTCTCATCTTAAAATGTGTTTATCTAATATTAATATATCTGTATCAGCTTTTTCTTTTGGCTGGTGCTTGTATGATATAACCCTTTTTTTATCTATTTGCTTTTAGCCTTTTTTTTATCCTATATTTAAAGTTTTAAAAAACCTAAGGTTGTGTTCTGTTTTTCATTCCAGTTTGACTGTCTTTTAAAATTGCTCATGTTTAGCCCATTTACATTAATATAATTTCTGATATTTGGTTTTTAATCTACCAATTTAAAATTTCTTTTCTGTTTTCCATGTTCATCTGGTTTTTGTTTATTTCTCAGTTTTTGCGTTTGTTAAAAATTAATCATGCATTTTGTTATTATTTTATTTTTCCTTCCCCATGATCTTATTGATACATGGTATTTTATGATTCCTTTAGTGGTTATCCAGCTTTCCATTTTGAACTGCTTGGTTATGCTGCTTTGTAGGGAGTAGTTAAGAGCTCAAAGCACTCATCAGCTACTTGTATATATCTTTGAAACTATGATAAGAATGCTGCACTGAGATAGGGTTTAAGTCAATTCTCCTTATGTTCACTATCAGCAGAATGATCTCTGGGACACCTGTGTTTCAAGGCTGCATCCCAAAATGTGATCTTAAATAAGTCACTTTCCTTATTTAGGCTTCAGTTTCTCTGTTTATAGCATGGTAGTATTGACTAATAAATTTTCTAGTTGGTTTTTTAGCTTTAATATTCTCTTACTTTAAAAGAGAGATGTCATGGCTTGCTATTACATTTTATAAAAATCCATGACATTCAAAATCCTTTATAAAGATTAATTGCCTTCTACCACTGTAAAAAGCCAAAGTATTAATATGAAATTAATAAATAAAACCCATAAACTGTCTTTTAAAACAGTAACTGATAAGGAATAATTTTCTGAGAATATCATTTTTAAAAGTATATTCTATTCAATAGTCCTGCTTCTGTCAAAAATGTGTAACTGATAGTGGCCCCTATCTAGTAATATAAATAAGAAATCTTTAAAAAATTTATTTATTTATGGTTGCACTGGGTCTTTGTTTCTGTGCATGGGCTTTCTCCAGTTGTGATGAATGGGAGTTACTCTTTGTGGTGTGCCAGCTTCTCATTGCAGTGGCTTCTCTTGTTGTGGAGCACAGGCTTTATGTGCCCAGGCTCAGTAATTGGAGAACACAGGCTTTGTTGCCCCATGGCATATGGGATTCCCCAGACCAGAGACTGAATCCATGTCCCCTGCATTGCCAGGCAGACTCTTAACCAATGAACCACTGGGGAAGCCCTAACAAGAAATCTTGATTGCTCTATGTGGCAACTATTTTAAGAAATTAGAAATCAGGAAACATGATACTGTAATCTATGAGGGAAGGAAACAGACTGAGCCCTAATTATCCTGGCTTTCTACCTGGAGGCATTTAGCAGACCCTGATGCAGGGAGAACCAACCCAAGTACCATAAGACAACCTCACTGACCTGAACAATCAGAGATCAGAGTTTGGGGAAATTATAGTGGCTATAACTTGCAGAAAGGATGCTGAGAGTGAAGGAAATTTATACAGAGAGAGAATTCCACCAGTCTTCTCAGGGATCCTCTTGAGTTTTGGCTGAGTGTTAATGTCGGGAGCTGCATTAGGCAGTACTGACAAAATGGAGGCACAGCCCCAACCCACTCTTTGTCCCACAGGCACGATCCCGGGATGAAGGAGTTAGGTCTTGTGATTCTGACTTGTTTTTTCCTTTCTTTGGTTGAGTTTGCTAGAAAAAATGTTAAGGTGCTTATTGTTCTTGAGAGGAACATGAGAAAGCACAAAACCGTCTACACTTGTGCCCAAAAAATAATCCATAAAGTTAACCATTGACATTTGTTCAAAGATCTTTATAAAAAATGTTCCAAGATGAACACATAGGCCACAGCTTGAGGCCATGGGAAGGATTGTTATCTGAGGCCTGTTTGTGAGGAAAATGTTTATGGCAAAGAAAGTTTGCTGAGTTTAGGGTTTAGGAATAATTAAGAATAGTTAGAAGCTAAAAGTTTAAGGAATGTTGTAGTGTTAACATACAACATAGTTTATAGGGATTAGGAATTTTAGAGATATCAATAGCTAGAAGCCTTTTTAGGAGATAGTGAGCTTAAGATACTAGAGGCAAGCAGGATTTAGAAAGATAAGAAATAAACTGAGGGATGTGGTATAGAGCCCAGACATAAGCATGAGTTGCAATGTAATCACAAGTTAAATATAGGACACTTAAGAGGAAGTAGATAATAGATAGTAAACCCGATTCTGAAAGAATCACTGAAGCAGGAACTCTGTTTGAAGGGCAGCAGTGATTTCTGGAGACAATAAATCTGGGTGAGGGGGAACTGAAAATGTCAAACCTCTGGCCTAATGCTTTTGGCAAAGTATAAAAGAGAACCTGAAGCTTGAAATAAACACACAGTCCCACCCCTTGAGTCAGAGGCTACATCATTCACCGCTGAAACCGCTCATCTCTTCAGGCTGATTCCCTGGCTGCTGGAGCTGGACTCCGGCATGTTAATACTACATGAATAGAGTGTGACTACAAGAAACATGGCAAAGAACAACTACGTGGGAGAGAAAAACTAATAAACTGCAAAACTATCATGGTTCACATGTTATAGAGATAAATTTAAATTTCTATATTTTCTAGTGCATTGTCTTCATTAAACACCCGGGGCATTCAGTGGAGACCCAGAAAAGCCATATCTCTGGAGTAAGGATAAATTAGCTCTAGAGTAAACATTGACCTATTCTCACCATAACAAAGTTTTAAAATGAAACCTCAAAGGGATCAAATGATCTGTGAGTGAATGAATACCCATCAGAAGAAAATTCATAGTATTTAAAGAAAAAGAACAAATTCCAAACACTTGGCAAAATAATGTACATATTACCAATATACAATAAAATAAAATAGTAGACATATGAAGAAACAAAAATCAATCAATAGAGACTGAGAAATTAAAGAGATAGTAGAATTAGAAGATAATGACTAAAATTAACATATGCTCAAGGATAGATGGAAAATATGAACATATTGAAGACAGAAATGAAAACAATAAAAAACAGCATTTAGAAATCCAAGAAGTAAAAATATAATATCTAAAAATTAAAAAAAATTACTCAAAGTATTTAATTAACTGTCTATTAAAAGATCAGTTAAATTAAAAACAGGGCAATAGAAACCATCCAGATAGGAGCACAGAGAGAAAAAAGACAGGAGAAAGGAATTAAACAGAGCCTCATAGGTTTTAAGAGTGTTGGTGAGTCATATGTGCAATTAGAGTTCCTAGAGATGATATACCAAGCTTACATATATATATATGTGTGTGTATATATATACATGTCATATATATATATATAATATGAAAAAATAGCTGGAAAAATTCCAAATTTGTCAAAAAAAAAAATCTCTGGGTTCAAGAAGTATAAACACAAAGAAATATATATATCAGGGCACACTAAAATAAATTGCTATAAACTAATGAAAGAGAATCTTAAAAGTCACCAGAGATTCATTGTTTTTAGTGGGGAAAAGGTGGAAATTATCCCTGACTTCACATCCCCAAAAATACAAGTCAGAGACATTGCAATGGCATCTTTTGGAGTCCTAAAAGGAAAAAAATAATCTCAAATTCCACATTTATAAAAATATACTTCAAACTGGAAGGTGAGATAAAGACATTTCAGACAAACAGAAGTTCTGAGAAGTTACAGCCAGTGAGTTTTCTTTATGGAATATTTTAATGAAATTTTATTAANTGGGAGGGATTGGGGACAGGAGGAGAAGGGGACGACAGAGGATGAGATGGCTGGATGGCATCACTGTCTTGATGGACGTGAGTCTGAGTGAACTCCGGGAGTTGGTGATGGACAGGGAGGCCTGGTGTACTGCGATTCATGGGGTCGCAAAGAGTTGGACACGACTGAGTGACTGAACAGAATTGATGGAGAGGCAAACAAACTGAGTCTAAATTCAAATGGAAATGTCAAGGCCGAAGATAGCCAAAACAAATTTGAAATAGAAGAACAAAAATGGAGGACTTAATCTATGTCATTACCAGACTTACAATAAAGCTCAGTAATCAAAACAGTTTGGTATTAGTGTAAAGACAATGAATTAATCAATTAAACAGAACAGAGAATCTGAAAATGGACTTATATATGTGAAATAACAGACTGGATCACAGATCTAAATATAAAACTAGAACTGTAAAACTTCTGGAAGAAAATATAGGAGAGTACTTCATGATCTTGGTGGAGGTAAAGATTTCTTAGATGAAAACACTAATCATAAAGAAAATAACCTTGATGATTATAATTGTATATGTTATTGGATAACAGCAATATAAAATACTATGACTCCTCACAAGATACCCTGTGAAAATAAAAAGGCATACTGTAGACTAGGTTAAAAGATTTGAATTTACATAAATGTATAAAAGATATCTGTTTATATATATATATAAATAACATGTGTAATATATAACAAAATATTTGTATTATATAAATGCATAATTTGTATTTATAAATATATAATTTATAAAGTATATATAAATGTAAAAACCTCTGAAAACTCACCAAGTTAAAGGCAAATGATTGCATATAAAATTGGCCCAAATATTTGAATGATACTTCACAAAAGAAGATATGTAAAGCCACTCAAGATACCATTCTACAATCACTAGAATGACTAAAAGTATTAACATTAAGAAGTGCTAAGGAGACTACAAACAAACTAGAACTCCCATGCATTGTTGATGGAAGTGTAAAATGATGCAACCCCTATGGAAAACTATTTGGCAGTTTCTTTTAAAATCAGATTTATGATGACTCCACTTTTAAAAGCAAGTTCCATTTTTAGAGGGAAAAAAGAGGTATGTATTCATAAAAAGACTTCAGAATGAATTTTCATAATGGCCCCAAAGTGAGAGAAACCCACATGTCCAGAAACAGGTGAATGGATAAACAATTTGTGATGTATTTGTATAATGTAAATCTATCCATTAACAAAGGGNTTCTTTTAAAATCAGATTTATGATGACTCCACTTTTAAAAGCAAGTTCCATTTTTAGAGGGAAAAAAGAGGTATGTATTCATAAAAAGACTTCAGAATGAATTTTCATAATGGCCCCAAAGTGAGAGAAACCCACATGTCCAGAAACAGGTGAATGGATAAACAATTTGTGATGTATTTGTATAATGTAAATCTATCCATTAACAAAGGGAATCAAAGTCCTAATACATGCTGCAACATGATTGAATCTCAAAAACTGTATGCTAGTTGAAAGGATTCATATCCAAAAAGTATTGATGTATATTGCATACTTTCATTTTTATAAAATTCAAGAGTAGGCAAATTTACTTTATAGCAATAGAAGTCAGATCCATGGTTACCTGGGTTAGGATTATAGGTAAATGACTGAAAGGGAGCATATGATAACTTTTTGGAAATGTTCTATATTTTTTGTGTGTGGTGACTGCTACATAAATGTTTAATTTGACAAAATTCATCAAATACACATTTAAGATGAGTGAATTTATTATATGATATATATTAAATTATATATCAATATTGTTAAAAAAACGTAGTTCTGTCACTGTTTAACACACACAAAGTGATCTTTAGTGTATTAAAGAATTTGTTTTAGTAATTACTATGTTCAGAGCTTAAGTAATATGGAAGAACACAAAGTAGTATCAGAAACATTCCCTGATCATGAAGGAACTTAGGTAATATGGAATGAACTTGACTATATATTCAGTTATATGGTGATAAAATTGTTAAGTAATAGCAGTGATAGATGGAGAAGAAAGCATTATGAAGTTCAGAGTTAATGAGTTGATACCTGGAAAAAGTATAAAAAGCACAGTACCTGAGAGATAATATGTGCTAGCAAGTGTTATTTTGCTTTTCAGAGGATGAGAATTTATGCATCAAGTGATGAATCAAGGCATGATCGAGGAAGTAATATTTAATGTAGGTACTGCAGAATAGGAGTGTTTTTCATAGGCATCAAGAAGTGGGGAGACTTTAATGTTAGGAAGATGTCATGAACAAACATTTGGAAGTGAAAAAGTACAAGACATGTACAGAAGAGTGAGTTATGTTTGGTGAATTCATTTAAAAAGAATGAACAGTTTCAGGTAGCAAAAATAGTGGGAGATGAATCACTAGGGTCAGATTATTAAGGGCCCTTAGAACCAACTTGAGTATATCCTTATTTTAAATTGATCTCTTATGGATTGTCAATGCATAAATAAAACATACAGGAAGGGATATTTTATCAGTAAAGACTTATTCTGTAATTTTGTTTTATATCCTTAAATATAAAGTCAACTAACCAGAACAATGAAGCTGCTTTGATGAACATGAAACTGAAGTTGGGGCTTGCTAATCTTAGATGGGAGTTGTGTTTAATGACCTTGAATTTCTACTTTTGATGTTCTTGTTCAGTCAGTCAGTGGTGTTTGACTCTTTGTGACCCCTGGACTGCAACATGCCATTGCTTCCCTGTCCTTCACTATTTCCCAGAGCTTGCTCCAACTCATGTGCAATGAGTCAGTGATGCCATCCAGCCATCTCATCCTCTGTCATCCCCTTCTCCTGCCTTCAATCTTTCCCAGGATCAGGGTCTTTTTCAATGAGTCGGTTCTTCTCATCAGGTGGCCAAAGTATTGGAGCTTCAGACTTTGATTGCATCATGTTCAGAAAATTCTAATTCAGATAGCTAAATAATTATAGATAGCAGTCCTGTAGTATTTTATCTTAACATTGTTGCATGTCTTTCAGTAAAGCAAGAGGCATATTTCAAGGTTTGCATAATAATATTTTACTTAGGTAATACAAGTTAATGCATTGGTGATTTTCAGTACATTAATACTGCATAACCTGCCGTGGTAAAGAATCCACCTCTCAATGCAGGAAGTGCAGGTCCACTTTGATCTCTGAGTCAGGAAGATCCCCTGGAGTAGGAAACAGCAACCCACTCCAGGATTCTTGCCTGGAGAAGTCCATGGACAGAGGAACCTGGTGAGCTATAGTCCATGAGGTCGCAAAGAGTTGGACATGTTTGAGCATGCGCACATGCTGTGACAGTTTTTGCTGTGGTTTTCTTTTTTTTCAGTAGTTTTAAAGTTACAACTGGCTTTTTTTAAAAAGCCAACCCAATTAATATAAGCAAAAACAAGAATATATTGGCTTACATTATCAAGAATCACAGGAGCAGAACTTGGCTTTTCTTTTTTGGGATGTAACTATGCTGCTGCTGCTGCTGCTCCTGATGCTGCTGCTGCTGCTGCTGCTAAGTCGCTTCAGTCGTGTCCAACTCTGTGCGACCCCATAGACGGCAGCCCACCAGGCTCCACTGTTCCTGAGATTCTCCAGGCAAGAACACTGGAGTGGGTTGCCATTTCCTTCTCCAATGCGTGCACTGAAAAGTGAAAGTGAAGTTGCTCAGTAAGTGTCCAACTCTTCGTGACCCCATGGACTGCAGCTGACTCCTCTGTCCATGGGATTTTCCAGGCAAGAGTGCTGGAGTGGGTTGCTACTTCTTTATCCAGTAACTGTGCTAACATGATACAAAGATTTTATCTCCTCTCTGTCTTTTCCTATCTGCTCTTCTACTTTTCTTAGTATTTTTGGCATTATTCATTCTTATTGCAGACAGACTCCATGTACCAGGGAGAATGGCCGTGATGATCCTAGGCCCACATGCTTATAACTTTCAACTTGAACATAAGAGAGCCTTTCTGTATAGTTTCAGGAGAGAATTCTGACTGGGTCAAATTCCTCTGTGTCTGGGAAGAGCAGTAGATTGCAAATAAGGCAGACTGCAAAGCACTGTGATTGACAACTTCATCAGGACAATATTGGCATTCAGAAATATAACCCAAAGAAATTCTATCAAAAGAAGTATAAGATACAATGGATGCATAAAATTATTGTTTCCACAGTCCTATGAAGTTTTTAAAAAGCAGTTAAATATGTAATTGAAAGAGTAAAAATGAAATCAAACATTTGTAGAACACAAAGAGCAATGTCTTGTGTTACATGATTTGAATACCTTAGCCTTTGGCAGTGGAGCAACAGAAAAGCATCAGTCTGTGCACTTACTTCTGTACACTGTGTACATGAAATAAACTGTAATTTGGAGAGGGTTACTTTTTGAGTTAAACAGTATTTTTAAGGAGCATCTTAGCATTTCCTTAGTTGATGATTAGTTCAGACAAAGTAAGGCATTATGGAAAATGCAGTGTGGAGGAACAAGAAGACCAGAATAATGGAGTATGTATGGGAGACGTGGCTGTTGAACACTGCTTTCACTGCAGTACCATTTTTAGCATCCCTGTTGAAAGAACTAGAGTGCTTCACTCCACATCTGAAGGAATTAATAATAGACACAACCTTTTCTATTATTGAACATAAGTTTTTTTTCTACTATTTTCTGTTACTATGCATCATAATGTGTGTATAAGGTATGATCACTCACCTAGAGCCAGACACCTAGAATGTGAAGTCAAGTGGGCCTTAGAAAGCATCACAACAAACAAAGCTAGTGGAGGTGATGGAATTCCAGTGGAGCTATTTCAAATCCTGAAAGATGATGCTTTGAAAGTGTTGCACTCAATATGCCAGCAAATTTGGAAAGCTCAGCAGTGGCCACAGGACTGGAAAAGGTCAGTTTTCATTCCAATCCCAAGGAAAGGTAATGCCAAAGAATGCTCAAACTACCACACAATTGCACTCATCTCACACGCTAGTAAAGTAATGCTCAAAATTCTCCAAGCCAGGCTTCAGCAATATGTGAACTGTGAACTTCCAGATGTTCAAGCTGGTTTTAGAAAAGGCAGAGGAACCAGAGATCAAATTGCCAATATCCGCCTGATCATGGAAAAAGCAAGAGAGTTCCAGAAAAACATCTATTTCTGCTTCATTGACTATGCCAAAGCCTTTGACTGTGTGGATCACCACAAACTGTGGAAAATTCTGAAAGATGGGAATACCAGACCACCTGACCAGCCTCTTGAGAAATCTGTATGCAGGTCAGGAAGCAACAGTTAGAATTGGACATGGAACAACAGACTGGTTCCAAGTAAGAAAAGGAGTAAGTCAAGGCTGTATATTGTCACCCTGCTTATTTAACTTATATGCAGAGTATATCATGAGAAACGCTGGACTGGAAGGAGCACAAGCTGGAATCAAGATTGCCAGGAGAAATATCAATAATCTCAGATATGCAGATGATACCACCCTTATGGCAGAAAGTGAAGAGAAACTAAAAAGCCTCTTGATGAAAGTGAAAGAGGAGGGTGAAAATGTTGGCTTAAAGCTGAACATTCAGAAAACAAAGATCATGGCATCTGAGCCCGTCACTTTATGGGAAATAGATGGGGAAACAGTGGAAACAATGTCAGACTTCGTTTTTTGGGGCTCCAAAACCACTGCAGATGGTGACTGCAGCCGTGAAATTAAGACTCTTACTCCTTGGAAGAAAAGTTATGACCAACCTAGATAGCATATTCAAAAGCAGAGNGTTACAGGTTGATTATTCTCTTCTCACTTGAAAATTTGCCATTCTTCCTTGAATAGCACACAAATTTTGCTTGGACTTAAAAAAAAAATCACCTGAATTAAAAGGAATAATATCTAAAGTTAAGCTTATAGAAAAAAAGCTCCTTGTTCTGTCCTGTTAGTCTAAAGAAATGATAAATGCTGGCTGAATATTAATTAGCTAAAATTATAATAATAAGATAAGATTATTGAGCATGTCTTTTTTTCTCCTGGGAATATTGTAAATAATTTTCCAGCAAAAAAATGTTTAGTTGTGGTATTTTATAATAGATAGAATAATATATTTGTCTATATCCTAGGGTTAAAGCAGCAACAACAAAATCTTTGTTGTTTTTGAATGATAGAATTTCTCCAATAACTCCATAGACTTCTATATTTGTAATATTTTAATACTTATATAAAACATGTATAATATTTTTAATACTTACTTTTTTATTTTAATAGATTCCTCCTGCATGGAAAAACTACTTTCAAAAGATTGGAAGGAAAAAATGGAAAGATTAAATACCAGTGAACTTCTTGGAGAAATTAAAGGTACAGTATACAAAATATCAAACTTATCAATGTAGAAATATTATTTTATACCACAATACATCTGCTTATCTTCTGTACCCCAACATTCAATTCTTACCTCTAATATTTATTTCTATTTGAGAGGGTAAATATAGTGTGTTCCCAAACTTTTATTCTTTTGTAATGTTTATAGAATGAAAAATTTCCCTTTTTGTAGTCTATAAACATATAACTTACAGGACAAACTACTTCATTAGTTTTCTCCTTGGCACAGAAGGAAAACAGTAGCTTTAACTGTGCTGTGCTTAGTCACTCACTTGTGTCTGACTCTTTGCCCACCAGGCTCTTCTGTTCATTGGGGTTCAACAGGCAAGAATATTGGAATGGGTTGTCATACCCTCCTCCAGGAATCTTCCCGACCCAGGGACTGAACCAGGGTCTCCTGCATTGCAGGCAGATTTTTTACCAGCTGAGCTACCAAGGAAGCCCATAGTTTCGTTTGCTGAACAAAAAAGTATGAAAAAAATGTTATGTCAAAAATGAACAAATTAAATAAAGATAATTTTAGTCCTACCCTTTTGAATTTATAGTAGCTTAATTTATGAATCCAAATCACTAAGTTGAATTTTTTTCCGGTCAAAAATGATCAGCTGTAGTAACTATAACAAAGGAGTTTATAGAATATGCTATTTATATTTATGACTGGATTCTGAAGCCTGGTTCTCTGTTCAAATTCTGGCACTGTCACTTACTAGATGAGTGACTTGGGGCAAGCCACTGAAGGTTTCCATGTTTGGAATTCCTTGCATCTAAAATTAGGACAGTAAAAGTACCTGGGCTTCCCAAGTGGTGCAGTGGTAAAGAATACATCTGCCAGGGGAGGAGGTGCTGAAGATGCAGGTTCAGTCCTTGGGTGAGGAAGATCCCCTGGTGGAGGCAAGGACAACCCACTCCATTGTTCTTGCTTGGCAAACTCTATGGACAGAGGACAATCCGTGGGGTCACAAAGAGTCAGACACGACTGAGCACACACAACAAAAGTACCTACCAAGGCTCGTGAAGAGAATTAGTATATGTAAAGCTTGTAAAACGGCTTGCACTTAAGAAAACCCTCATGAGGGAAAGTTGTGGTTGTTATTAACTGCCCACAGGATCTTAGGTTAATTAATCTCAAATAGATTTCACAGAACTTAACATTTCATGATCTCTGACCTGGCTGAGGATGAGCATCCTTATTTTAAAGATAATTGATTGGCATTATTATTTTGAAACCAATTAAGAAGTGGGCAGTCCCAATCCATGACAAAATTAACCTGCTCTATCAGTTAAGCAGTTATACTTTTTGCCCAGCTCCCTCTTGTTGATTCTTCTATGGAGATGAAGTACTGTATGAGGTACTGAAGAAGCTTATGGTATTGTGGGTAGAATCTGTTGTCATTAATTACTTTTCTCGGTCGTCCCTTACAGATAGTCATTGCCCTATCTATCACTCAGTCACTTAAACTGACAATTTGAGAACTTAATTACATTAGTTTTCCGAATTTATCAAATGACTTCAGGTGAATATTCCCACGGATAATTTCTCATTTAAGATGAACATTTGGTGATAACTATCTGATGAAAATTTTATCCTGAATTTATTACAGATTATTGCCTAGTATTCAGACATGTTATGTTCAACTCAAATGAAGAGAAAGGGTAGTCATATCTTTTCTAAAGAATAATTAATAACATTCTAGTAACTAATGCAGTATCAAAATCAAGTGGAAAGTGGGTAGTATTTTTGAATTTCACTGCTTCTGTTTTGAACTCATAAAGGCTATTTGCTATTTTGGAAAAAAAGAGAAACTCAATTTATAACTGACGTGTAGAAAGTCATTAGTGACATATTCTTTATCCAGCTGCAATAACATGGTGTGTGCTACTTTGCACGTCATTCTCTGTTTTCTTCCCTTTCCAAAGTCATTGGTTTTATGACAGTGAGTACAGAAATGGTTTATGCAAAGGCAAGCTTTTGCCAGCGTGAATGATGGGGGTCTTGTTTTCTCTCAGTAAAGTGGAAGCTAACATTTTATTATGTTATGATTCAGCATCAAGTTTTTTATGATTTGGGTTATCTTTCCAATCCCACTTTCTATATTTCTTTATTTTTGATTCAAAAATGCAAAACTGTACTAGTTTTATGTAGTCAAAATCTCAAAAGTGAAACATGCAAAATCAGGCTTTTCAAATTCCTTAACTTTTTGTTTTTCAGGATTCTGTATGTAAAATGTGAACTTTCATTTGTGTGCTGCCCTGTTTTTATGAGCATAGAAAATAAGATTCTTACCAAATTTTTCATTTTGATTTACTCTACATCAGTGTCTGTTTTTACATCTTTATATTTTGTCAGCATAATCATGTGAAAAGATTCCAAAAATATGATAAAAAAAACCAAAAAATATTTAGTTAAAATAGCATTCAAGTAGTTTGATTGAGCCACTACTAAAACTCAACACACACTTTTATTGTAGGTGAGATCAAGTCAGTTATTAGTCACCAAAATTAGTTCTAATTATTCAGAAAATTTAGGGTGATTTAAATACTATCTCCAAGAAAAACATACCTGGGGAATTTCATGGTGTTTCAGTGGTTAGCCTTCCATTCCTCTACTACGAGGGTGTTGAGTTCTATCCCTGTTTGGGGAACTAAGATCCTGCCTGCCATGCGGTATGGCCACAAAATAAGTTTAAAAAAAAGGAAAGGAAATGAAAAACATACTACTGTGGTTTAGTGTATCTTAGCAATGTGTATTTATATATTTCATTATTTTTCTCTCATTATAAAATTCATATATATTATAAAAAGAAACACTCCTAAAGGAAAATGTAATTGTCCTTTAATTCTACCTGTATTATAGTGTATATCCTTTCCATTTTAATGTGTACATATACCTTAGAATTATTTTCCCTTAAAATTAGAATCATCCTTTTACAATTTTTTATAATTTACTTTTCCTACTTAATGATATATTATGAATGTCCCTATGATTAGGTTGTCTTCTAAAATATTACTTTTATTTGCAGCAAATATGATATAAGGTGAGGTTCTTATAATTTGACTGAGACTGTTATTCAATATTTAAGGTTTTATTGTTTGTCATTATAAAGAAAACTTTGAATATGGCTAACTTTTTCATATTTTCAGTGTTATTTAGTAATTATTTTCTTAGGATATAGATATATTCTGAAGAAGTGAAATCACTGGGTTGAAGAATGTGTTCTTTTTAGAAAGACTTTTAGTTCATATTGCCACGTAGCCCTTCAGATAGAATATAGGGTTCTGTGCTCTCACTAGCAAGCATTTCCTTGCCATCTATGACTATTTTAAACATTCCTTGCCAGTTTGATAGGGGAATATAACATTGTTGCTGATATATTTTGAATTCATTTGATTTTGATTGATAATAAGAAGTTTTACATAAATTCATTTGGATTAAATATCTCTTCTTTTATAAGTTGTCTGTTTATGTTTGCCCATTTTTCCTTTAAAGGATTTGTTTAGTTCTTACGGTTTCATAAGACTCTTTAATGGTACTAGCCTTTCTTTGTCATATTTGTGTATTTTGTCATTTTCTTTACTGTATGGTTTTGTCGTCAAATCTTTCCCTCCCTGTTTTAATGCTCTCTTTTTTTTTTTTTCTGTTTGGGGTTTGTTTAGAAAAGTTTCTCCCAATCTAAAATTATATTCTATTGTATTTTCTTCCAATTCTTTGACTATATTTTTATACACTTAACCCTTTCATTCTTCTTGGATATATTTTGATGGATAATTTCATTTTTTTTCCCTCAAGCAGTTAACCAAATATCTCTGTATCATGTATTAAATAACTCATGTTATCCCATCTGACTTGAAATAACATCTTTTATTATATATGGGTTGCATATTTGCAGCCACTCTCATTTTTTAGCTCTTTTCCATTTATCTTTCTATCTAAACTTTTAAAGTGCTAGGCTGTGTTAATCACTGTAGCTTTATAGTATTTTTGAACAGTATTGCAAGACCTCATTCAAAATTTGTCTTTAATATGCTTGTATACTTCTGTAAAATTTGCCTTAGATTTAGAAGTTGTTAATTAAAATTGCAAAGTGATTTTTTAAAAGATTATAAAACTATAGGGTAGCTAAAATCTTTTTAGTGTTAAATCTTTCCATTCCAAATAGCTTATTCAATCAATTCTTTTATGTTTGTGAACAATGTTTTGTTTCTTATATATAGATTCAGCACAATTCTTTTAAAATTTCCTCTATAATATTTAATTTTTTATTTGTGAACATTATATTTTCCATACTACTCTCTTTTTGTTACTATATTTAGGGATGATATTGAATTTTGCTGGCTCATTTTATAACTTCCCTTTTTGTCAAGCTTGTTAAGTCTAGTCATATTTCAGCTGATGTGTTTTCTTCTCTTTTTGGACAGTTATCTGTTCCTTTTCTTCACCACTTCTTTTAATACACTGCCTAGAATATCAAGAATATTAGGGAAAACAGGTAATAGCAAGTATTTTATTTAGTTTTTAGTTATGGAATTGTGTTTGTTTAATATTTCACCATTAAATATTATACTGACTATTGATTTAAGATATTTTTAATCATTAAAATATTCTAGTTATATTTTATTAGGAGTTTCTATGATAAATTGCATTTTAGTTTATGGTATATCTTATTGGTTTTTGTTTCTCAAATTAAATAATGAAATAAACACTGATCAGTCATGGTATAGTCTTGTTTTAATGTACTCCATACTTTATTTGCTTATATTACAGTTGTTATTTTTGCATCTGTATTTGTAAATGAGATTAGTTTGTGTTTTTCTTTATTTTCATTACCTTTGTTAATTGTGGAATTGAAAAGCATATCCTTCTTTTCTGTGGAAGATGGCTATGTAAAACTATTGAATAGATAACATCTTAGTAAGTGAGAATCTGTTTTTATATTCTTTGTGTGTCCGTTGCCCTAAAGTATTGTAGGCAGCATATTATAGGCTTTTTTCTTTTTTTTAGAATCTTATCTACCATGCTATACCATTTGATTGGAGAATTTAGTGCAATGACATTTAAGGTAATTATTGATTTGTTTTGTTCAGTCACTAAGTCATGTCTGACTTTCTACTACCCCATGGACTGCAGCATGCTAAGTTTTTCTGTCCTTCACTATATCCGAGTTTGCTCAGATTCCTGTCCATTGAGTCAGTGATGTTATCTAACCATCTCATTCTCTGCTGCCCTTCTCCTTTTGCCTTTCCAATGAGTAGGCTCTTTGCATCAGGTCCTGAATATTCATTGGAAGGACTGATGTTGAAGCTGAAACTCCAATACTTTCGCCACCTGATGCAAAGAGCTGACTCATTTGAAAAGACCCTGATTCTGGGAAAGATTGAAGGCAGGAGGAGAAGGGGACAACAGAGGATGAAATGATTGGTGGCATCATCAACTCAATGGACATGAGTTTAAGTAAACTCTGGGAGTTGGTGATGGACACGGAGGCCTGGCGTGCTGCGGTCCATGGGGTCGCAAAGAGTCGGACACGACTGAGTGACTAAACTGAACTTGCATCAGGTGGACAAAGTATTGGAGCTTCAGTGTCAGTCCTTCCAATGAATATTCAGGGTTGATTTTCTTTAGAATTGACTGATCTCTTTGCAGACCAAGAGACTCTCAAGAGTCTTCCTCAGCACAATTTGAAAGTATCAGTTCTTTGGTGCTCAGCATTCTTTATGGTCCAACTCTCACATCTGAACCTGACTACTGGAAAACCCATAGCTTTGACGATAAAGATTTCTGTCGGCAAAGATCTGCTTTTTAATATGCTCTCTAGGTTTGTCATGGCTTTTTTTCCAAAGAGTAAGTGTCATTTAATTTTGGGGTGCAGTTACCATCCACAGTGATTTTGGAGCCCAAGAAGATAAAATCTGTCACTGTTTCCACTTTTTCCTCATCTATTTGACATGAGGTGATGGGACCAGATGCCATGATCTTAGTTTTCTTGAATGTTGGAGTTTTTAGACAACTTTTTCACTCTCCTCTTTAACTTTCATCAAGAGGCTCTTTAGTCCCACTTTGCTTTCTGCTGTTAGAGTGGTATCATCTTCATATTTGAGATTGTTGATATTTCTCCCAGAAATCTTGATTCCAGCTTGAATCATGCAGCCTGGCATTTCACATGCTGTACTCTGCATCATTTCAGTCGCTTAGTGACTCTTTGTGAGTCCATGGACTGCAGCATGCCAAGCTTCCCTGTCCTTCATTCTCTCCCGTGGTTGCTCAAATTCATGTTCATTGAGTCCATGATGCCATCCAACCATCTCATCCTCTGTCACCCGCTTCTCCTCCTGTCCTCAACCTTTCCCAGCAGCAGTCTTTTCCAGTGAATCAGCTCTTTGCATCATGTAGCCAAAGTATTGGAGTTTCAGCTTCAGCATCAGTCCTTACACTGAATATTCAGGATTGATTTCCTTTCAGATTGACTGGTTTGATCTCACTGCAGTCCAAAGGACTCTTAAGAGTCTTCTCCAGAACCACAGTTTGAAAGCATCAAATCTTTGGCACTCAGACTTCATGATCTAGCTCTCACATCCATACATGACTACTGAAAAAACCATAGCTTTGACTAAACAGACATTTGTTGGCAAAGTGATGTCTCTGCTTTTTAATATATTGCCTAAGTTTGTCGTAGCTTTTCTTCCAAGGAACAAGCATCTTTTAATTTCATGGCTACATTCACTGATTCTAACCTTTGCTTCTTGACCTGCATACATGTTTCTCAAGAGACAGGTAAGGTGGTCTGGTATTCCTATCTCTTTAAGAATTTTCCACAGTTTGTTGTGATCCATAGTCAAAAGTTTTAGTGTAGTCAGTGAAGCAGAAGTAGATATTTTTTCTGGAATCCTCTTGCTTTTCCTATGATCCAATATGTGTTAGCAATTTGATCTCTGGTTCTTTTCTAAATCCAACTTGTACATTTGGAAGACCTTGATTCATGTACTGTTGAAGCCTAGCTTGAAGGATTTGGGGCATTCCCTTCTTAGTAGGTAGTTCAGTTCAGTTCAGTTGCTCAGTCGTGTCCAGCTCTTTGTGACCCCATGAATCGCAGCATGCCAGGCCTCCCTGTCCATCACCAACCCCTAGAGTTCACTCAGACTCACATCCATTGAGTCAGGGATGCCATCCAGCCATCTTATCCTCTGTCATCCCCTTCTCCTCCTGTCCCCAATCCCTCCCAGCATCAGAGTCTTTTCTAATGAGTCAGCTCTTCGCATGAGGTGGCCAAAGTACTAGAGTTTCAGCTTTAGCATCATTCCTTCCAAAGAAATCCTAGCAGGTAAAATGAGTGCAATTATATGGTAGTTTTTGAATATTCTTTGACATTGCCTTTCTTTGGGATTAGAATGAACACTGACCTTTCCCAGTCCAGTGGCAACTGTTGAGTTTTCCAAATTCACTGACATATTGACTGCAACACTGTAACAGCATTGTCTTTTAGGATTTTAAATAGCTCAGCTGGAATTCCATCACCTCCACTAGCTTTTTAGTAGTAATGTTCCCTTTAGGTCCACTTGACCTCACTCTAGCATGTCTGATTTTAAGTGAGTATTGTGGTTATCTGGGTCATTAAGACCGTTTTTGGTATAGTTTTTCTCTGTTCTTGGCACCTCTTCTTAATCTTTTCTGCTTCTGTTAGGTCCTTTCCATTTCTGTCCTTTATTGTGCATAACTTTGCTTGAAATGTAACCTTGGTATCTCTAGTTTTCTTGAAGAGATCTCCAATCTTTCCCATTCTATTGTTTTCCTATCTTTCTTTGCATTGTTCACTTAAGAAGGCTTTCTTGTATCCTTGCTATTCTCTGGAACTCTGCATTCAGTTGGATATATCTCTTCCTTTCTCCTTTGTTTTTCTTTTGTATTTGTAAGGTATTTGTAAGGCTCAGACAACCACTTTGCCTTCTTGTATTTCTTTTCCTTGGTTTTGGTCACCACTTCCTGTACAATGTTATGAACCTGTGTCCATAGTTCTTCAGCATTCTACCAATTAGATTAGATCCTAATCTCTTGAATCTATTTGTCACCTCCAGTGTATAATCATGAGGGATTTGATTTAGGTCATATCTAATAGGTCTAGTGGTTTTCCTTACTTTCTTCAATTTAAACCTGAATTTTGAGGGATACTGTAGTGGGTAACCATTCCTTTCTCTAAGGTATCTTCCTAACCCAAGGACTGAACTATGGTTTCAGTCACCTGAATGCAATGCAGTCACCTGCATTGCAGGTGAATTCATCATCATCTGAGCTATCAGGGAAGCCCATATATACATACTCCATCTTCTTTATCCATTTATCTGTTAAAAGGACTTTTAGGTTGTGTCCATATCTTGACTCTTATAATTAATGCTGCTATGAACATTGGGGTATATGTATGTTTTTGAATTAATGTTTTCATTTTCCTAGGATATATACCCAGGAGTAGGATTGCTGGATCATATAATATTTCTAGTTTTTAGTTTTTTGAAGAACCTCCTTAGTGTTTTCCAGAATGATTGCACCAATTTACATTCCTACCAACAGTGCACAAGGGTTTCTTTTTCTCCATATCCTTCCTTGCCGACTTTGTTATTTGTGTTCTTTTTGATGACAGGCATTCTGTCAGATGTGAGATGATACCTCATGATTTTGATCTGCATTTCTCCAACGATTAGCAGTGGTGAGCATCTTTTCATGTGCCTGTTGGCCATCTGTATATCCTCTTTGGGAAAACGTCTGTTTAGGCCTTCTGCCTGAGCTTCTCTGGTGGCTCAGATGGTAAAGAATCTGTCTGCAGTGTGGGAGACATGGGTTCAACTCTAGGTCAGGAAGATCCTTTGGAGAAGGGATTGTCAACCCACTCCAGTATTCTTGCCTAGAGAATTCCATGGACAGAGAAGTCTGGCGGGCTGCAATCCATGGGGTTGCAAAGAGTTGGACACGACTGAGAGACTTACACTTTCACACCTTCTGCCCATTTTTTAATTGGATGATTGGTTTCTTTGATATTGAGTTGCATCAGCTACATGTGTATTTTAAATATTAACTCACCAGTGATATCATTTACAAATATTTGCTCCCATTCAGTAGATTGTCTTTTCATGTTGTGATGGTTTCCTTTGCTGTGCAAAACTTTAAAATTTAAATTAGGTTTCATTTGTTTATTTTTGTTTTTTGATTCCTTTGCCTTAGGAGACAGACTCAAAATATATTGCTATAGTTTATGTCAAAGAATGTTTTTCATATTTTTTTCTTCTAGGAGTTTTATGATTTCTGGGGCTTCTCTGATAGCTCAGTCCATAAAGAGTCTGTTTGCATTGCAGGAGACCCAGGTTAGATCCCTGGGTTGGAAAGATCCTCTGGAGAAGGAAATGGCAACCCTCTCCAGGATTACTGCCTGGGAAATCCCATGGATAGAGGAGCCTCAGGCGCTACAGTCCATGGGGTCCCAAGAGTTGGACACGAACTAGCGACTAAACCTACCTACCTTACATTTAAGTCTTTAATTCATTTTGAGTTTATTTTTTACATGGTATGAGAAAATGTTCTAATTTCACTGTTTTACATGTAGCTGTCCAATTTTCCCAGCACTACTTATTGAAGAGATTGTCTTTTCTCTATTTTATAGTTTTGTATCCTTCATCATAGATTAGTTAACTGTAAGTGTGTAAGTTTATTTCTGGACTCTCTATTCTATTCCATTGATCTATGTGTCTGCTTTTGTACTATATTGTTTTGGTTACTGTAGCTTTGTATTATAGTTTGAAATTAGGGAGAGTAATATCTCTAGTTGTGTTCTTCTTTTGTAAGACTATTTTGTCTGTTGTATTTTGTATTTACACACACATTTTAGAATTTTTTTAGTTCTGTGAAAAATACCATTTGTAATTTGATAAGGATTCTATTAGATCTTTAGATTGTATGGATAGTATGGTCATTTTAATAAAATTAAGTTTTCCAAAAATGAACATGATTTAATCTTTTATTTCTTTTATTAGTGTCTTATAGGTTTCCAAGTATACATGTTTTACCTCTTAGATTTATTCTTTCTGATGTAATTATCAATGATATTGTTTCTTTAATTTCTCTTTCTGTTAGCTCTTATTAGTTTATAGAAATGCAACAGATTTCTTTGTACTAATTTTGTATCCATCAACTTTATGAAATTCACTGATAAGCTCTAGTAGTTTTCTAGTGGATTTTCAATGCATAGTATTTTCAACACATAGTATCATGAGCTTCCCAGGTGGTACTAGTGGTAAAGAACCTGCCTGCCAATGCAGGAGATATAGGTGATGTGGTTTCGACCCCTCAGTCAGAAAGATGTGCTGGAGGGGGTATAGAAATCCATTCCAGTATTCTTGCCTGGAGAATCCCATGGACAAAGGAGCCTGGCAGGCTGCAGTCCATAGGATCACGGAATTGGACATGATTGAAGCCACTTAGCATANCCTTGCAGAAGTGGCCTTTTGTAGGAGACATTCAATTCTCCAAGCAGTACATTTCCCTCTAGTCACTAGGAGTGTGTGCTCAACCCCTATGTATGCTTCTTAGATCATTCTGTTGTGGTAGGCTGCTGCTTCTTTTAGGCATGGCTTGTCCCCAGTCCATTTGGTTGCCAGATGAAGGCTGCCTGCCACTGATTTGTAAGGCTGGGTCACAGGGTGGCTGGCTACAGAACCCCAGGGGTGGAATTGGGGTCCAGGAGATCCTGTGGCAGTACCTGGTGCCTACCCACTATCAATTGAAGCCAGGTCCTGAGGCTAGCATCAACCTACTGTCAGGAAGAGCCAGGTCCTGGAGTCTGGCTGCAGAGCCCAAGGGTCCTGAGCTGGTGTAGAACCATTGGTGAATGGGGCTGGTTCCTAACACAGCTGGCTGAGAGGTCAAAGGTGTCCTGAAGCTTGTTGACCTGCTGGCAGTAGGCTGGATCCTGCCATATCAGGCTAGGAGCTGCAGTTTTCCACTGGCTGGTGGCTGAAGCTTGGTCCTATGATTAGAAAGTGAAATCACTCAGTTGTGTCCAACTCTTTGTGTCCTATGGACTGTAGCCTACCAGGCTCCTCCATCCATGAGATTCTCCAAGCAAGAATACTGGAGTGGGTTGCCATTTCTTTCTCCAGGGGATCTTCCTGACCCAGGAATCGAATCCATGTCTCCCGCATTGTAGGCAGACACTTTACCATCTGAGCCACCAGGGAAGTCCACAGGCTTGCTAATGGGTAGGGCCTGGACCCAGGGAATTCTGGGGCTGGTATCTATTCACTGGTAGCTGCAACCAGGTCCTGGGGTCTCTATGAGGCTATGGGGATCTGGCTCTAGTGCACATGTACCGGTATGTGGAGGCAGGTCCTCAGCCATCTGATGGGCAGGGATGTGTCCAGGGACAGCTGTGGGCTCATGGGATCTTATGGCAACCTTTCTCTTGGTGGGTTGGGGCTGGATCCCAGAACATGTTAGATTTTGTGTGTACCCTGTAAGAGTGGAGCCTGTTTCCACAACATTCTGAGTCTTGTGGAAGTAAGCCCTGCTGACCTTCAAACTCAAATATTCTGAGTTTTTCTTCCCAGTGCAGGACTCTTGTGCTGGGAAGCCAATGTAGGGCTCAGAACCCTCTTTCTTTGTAGAAAACCTCTGCAACTGTAATTATTCTCCTGTTTATGAATCACCCACCCAGGGGTATGGGTCTTGACTATACTATGACTCTGTTCCTCCTACCCATCTTGTTGTGGTTCCTTCTACACAAATTTAGCTGTAGAAGAACTTTTCAGGTAGGTTCCAATCATATTATTAATAAAAAAGATAATTCTGTAAATAGTTGTAATTTTGGTGTACCTGTGAGAGGAGGTGAGGCTAAGATCTCTCTGCTCTGCCATCTTTGGCAAAAGAACCTCTATGGAATTATCTATCTTGATCTAAATCTAAATAAGAGAGAGGGGAATAATACAGTAAAGGATACAAGGTGAAATAAAAATAGTGGTAAGGTTCATAACCCATTTGTATGTATGCTTGTTTGAGTTGTACGAAAAGAGTAAGGATGCCAGGACATTTACGATGATAAAACATTTCTAAATGCAAAGGTGGCATACTAAATGATGTCTAGATCATTAGAATTCACCCTGTTTCTATGCATGGATCTAGCCTTCTGTGGTTTATATAGGAGAATCTTAGCCAGTCTCCTTCTTTTACACACATTCCTCTCTATACTGTGACTGGCATATCCTCCTTGGTATGAAGGCGCCTCCCTGGGCAGTGTGCCAGAGAAGCAGTAATGTTGGTTGTTTGAGTTAGCACAAACTGTTTGTCAAACACACAGATGATAGAGAGAAAAAAAATAATTATGTGATATGAATCAAATAAGGAAAATAGTGTTTTCCTTCCTTCCTTGGTCATTTATGATTAATCATTTAAATATTTACATTTAGGGGTTAAGGCAGATGTGCTTATAGGTACACTCTCCTGATGCTTAGAAAAAAATGACAGTGTCTTTCTGCTAGGGAAAAAAGTGATTAAACAAATGCTTTTAAATGAAAAATTCTACAAATGAGTCCCAATGTTTTTAAGATTGTGTTTTGAAACACAATTACTTACTATAGTTATTCAACTAAAATGTTTAAGGATTTGTTCTGGAGGCTAAATACTGTTTCCATACTTTAATATTAAAAACTTTAAGCATTACTCACTGTTACTTCACTAGGGTTTTTACTAAGAGAAGTAAAATTAGGAACTGTTGTATCAAATAGTGCAGGTATATTACAATTGTGCTTCACTCATATACTGAATTAAAAATGTGAGTTTATTATAATTTTGCTACTATAGGCCACTAAGAACCAGGTTTCATTTTTAGTTTTGATTGCAAACATAAATTTTTAGAGGAGAGCACAGGAACACAAAAGTCATGGTTTCTTTCAGTGCATTGATCTTTGAAGATCAAATAGTGTAGGTTATTCTTGAAGTAACTTAAGCAGTGCTGTTATCACCAAAGGGTCAGAATGAATATAACATAATTCCAATAGAATTAGTTTCTATGTCACAGGTTACTATCTTAAATGCCAATTCTCTCTACTAGTTTGTTCACTTTATAGTAAGGGCCCAAACTATATCTAAGTACTCTGATTGCTTATTGCATGCATTGCCCTTTATACAGAGTACTCTGTTTTTTTAAGAATAGTAATTCATAGTTACTGGTGTTTTCTGTTGTAGGCAATCACAGAAGGACTAGAATGGTTTTCGAAAAGCTGTGACCATACGCTTTACCTATTCATTTATAAATGAGTTTTTCTTGAATTTCCACTTACAAATTTACAGCAGTTTCTTCATCTGAGGGAACTTAAAAAATCTGGATGCATTTAAAGGTGAATCATCTGCCATTTTTCAACTCTAATAAAATCAGCAAAGTTCACATATCTAGTGATTTTTGTTGTCTCTTTAGGAAAAAGGGTTGAAATAATAGTAATGTTCCCCGGTAGCTCAGAGGTTAAAGCGTCTGCCTCCAATGCGGGAAACCTGGGTTCGATCCCTGGGTCAGGAAGATCCCCTAGAGAAGGAAATGGCAACCCACTCCAGTATTCTTGCCTGGAGAATCTCATGGACAGATGAGCTTGGTAGGCTACAGTCCACGGGGTCACAAAGAGTTGGACACGATTGAGTGACTTCACTTTCACTTTTCACTTTCATGTATTTTGAAAAATTTAAATTGTTATTTCTAAGACAATTGCTATATTGTTCTAGAGACCAGCTTGTGAAAGAGATTTAGAGCACATGTAATTTTCTCATTGATTTGTATGAAGTAATGTAGTAGAGCATCACTATTTTCTGTATAAATCTGTGTAATTGAAGAAATTCAGAGTAATATCTAGAATCATAGAATTTCCAAAAATAACTTGAAGGAGCTTTGTATATTATGTAATTCAAACTTCTTATTTTCCATTATAGGGACTCTAATATCCAGAAAAGTGACTTCCCTAAAATCAGATAGTAAATTAGTAAGGTAGAATCTTAATTTCCCCTAAATAGCATGTTTATCTTATTTCACATATTCTGTTGGTCATCTTGTGATCAATATTATTGCGGGACTCATGAATCCCTTTTACGACTAATCAATGCACACCATGGCTAGTTTACAGATATATATGCATTATAAAAAAATACCCATTTTTAGAAATTATACTGCTTAGCATGAATATAGATATTTCAAAGCTCTCCTTTGTTCTCTCTCTTATAAACATCTTTTACTTCTTTTGATGTTTGTGTGATATACATGCAAGCAATTAAAACCTCCCCCAACTTGGGGTTGGAGACACAAAGTCTTCTTGATTAAAATTCAAACAAAAGCTACTGGCAAAAATTGCTACTATATGATTAAGGTCTAAAGTATTATGATACATTAGAATCATTGTTAACTGTTGGGATTTAAAGAAATCGATATGTTGGGGAAAAGATCAGATGAATCTAATTATAGAAATCAATGTTTACTTAAAAGAAAATATTGAAGTTTAATAACAGGTTCTGACTATAAATATAGCACTGGCTAAAATTGTTCTTTGTTATTATTTTATTGACCATGTAATCATATTTTAAATTCATTGAATAAAAATCTGAAACTTCTGTTTTTAGTAGTTAATTATTATAATTAAAGCATAAAATTTTACCTTAAAATCACATCTGGTTTCAAAAAATTCATTATAAAATATTCTTACATGTAAAAATAGTTACCAATTATAAAATATTCCTATTGATTCCATTTTAAAAAGGCTAATTTTAGCAATAGATACAGCCTAGAGTGAGAAAGGAGGCAAAATTGGTTAGAAGGAAAAAAAGATCCAAAGTATTCTTACACAATTATGATTACATTAAATATGTATTAGTCTATTTGGTGACATATCGAAATAAAAAGAACACATTTTGATATAATTCAAAAACAAGACATTTCACTTTTTTCTTCCTGATTGCTGTGATGAAAATAAACATTATAACCAGCATGGAGACGAAAAACTATTACTAATTGCAGCTTAGATTTTAAGTAAAATGAAGGTCATTAGCAATTTCCTGGAAGCCATTCAGATTGCTTACCAGGAAATGGTAGCTAGCAGGACATCTGTAATCCTCCTGTGTGGAATTAGTGAAAACACTGGGGCTTTAATGATGTGTGTTAGACTTAGGCTTATGGTAGAACCTTTGTTTATCAAAGTAGTTCATATTCTTTGAATACAAATATTTCTATTTCAGTCTTAGTGCACAAATCCAGAATTAAAAATAGATTTTAACTTCCATCCATACATGCATAAGTACATGTGTTAATACACACCTGTAGATCGGAATGTGACTCTTAATGGAATAAGAGATGGCAGGGTAACAGGAATCTGGGAATGAAATGTATTGGGGCATATTGAAAGAAATTTCTCTTATATCTTGTAATACTGATTTCACAACATTTTGCTTGGTGAATTTAGTTCCATTTTTAGTAGCATATTATCTCAATAAAGAGGTAAGCAAAGCTGAGTGAAAAGTGAAAATATCTCATAGACATAAAGTTAAGTTTGACTTATTTTGCAATATAATGGGAGAAAAGGTGTCACTAATTTAGAGGCACAGATTCTCTATATTACCTGAATTATTGTTTGGCTTAATAAGGATAATATCTCTGGAAATATTAAGAGTGAGGAACTCTGGAACTGTTAAGAGTATGATATAATTTATGTAAAAAATTGCATACACAGAAAATTGCTGGAAGGATATTTATTAAACACTTAACAGAGGTTGACTATGTAGTGGGTATTGGATGCTATGGCACAGGGGCTGAAATTTTTATTTGAAGTTGTTTTTTTGTTTTGTTTTGTTTTTTTACTTTTTAAGCCATGTGTAGGAATTGCTTTTCCAATAAAGACTAATTTTTAAGAAAGACTGAAAGTAAGTCTTGAATTTAAAAAATGGAAGGAATTAGTTTCAGTATTTGTACAAAAGAATATTGATTTTATTACCTACTAAACTTCTGTTTTTTGAGAGGATTAGAGAAAAAATGTGTTTAGAGTGGCATGTAGTTGGGAATCAATAAATGCTGTAGGTAGGCAAAACCCTTATCAACAACAATTAGTATAATTTAGTACTTAAAACAGTAAATATTTATTGGTAGAATAGTAAACTATAGGTCTAAAAATTTTTGTTCTCAGAACTCTTAAAATGTATTGAGGACTCTAAAAATCTTTTTATCTGTGTGACACATCTATTAATACTTACTGTGTTAGAAGTTAAACTTGATAAGTTTTAATAAATATTTATTAATCCATTTATAAGTTATAGTATACCTGTTACATGTCACCATAAAGATTTTTTTAATAAAAATATATTTCATAAAATTAAAGTAATTTAGTGAGAAGAGTAGCATTGCTTTTTATTTTGGTAAATCTCTTTAGTGTAAAGTTTAATAGAAATTAAACCATATCTGCTTTTGTACTCAATCTGTTGTGATGTGTGCTGTGAGTATATGAAGAGGGGGAAAGTGCCTTTTCATATAATTGTGAATTTTCTTCTAATATCACAAAATTTCATAAATGGTAATTTATTAGAAGTTAGGTCCAATAGGATCTAAAACCATTTCAATTCAACTTTTACATTTAAAATCCATTGGTCCGATTTGACCTTTGAATGAATCTTATACTCCATGCATGATTTTGTAACAGCTTTTTAGATTACATTGTTTTATGTTCCTTATTTTGGCACATTTCATCATGCACTATCAAAAAATCACATTTATTAGTATCACCACTAATCTTATCAGAAAATCTTTTAAGGCTTTGGAAACTGTCATGCTAATGATGGCAGATAAAAGTTTTCACAATTCTGATTTTCCCTTCAAACTGCATTGTTTCCACCAATACTTTCAGTTGTTTTTCTGGAAGTGGCAGGCTTACTTGCCAAATATTGAAGTACAAAAATGATATTTTGTCTATTAGTTGTTCTTTCAAATAAAATTGGTGCTTTGTGTAAAAGATATGAAAATGTCAGCTTACGAGTCAAACAATAGTATAAGTCATTCTTCTTGAACTATTATATGCTTGAAAGTGAAAGTGAAAGTGAAGTTGCTCAGTTGTGTCTGACTCTTTGTGACCTTGTGGACTGTAGCCTACCAGGCTCCTCAGTCCATGGGATTTTCCAGGCATGAATACTGGAGTGGGTTGCCATTTCCTTCTCCAGTGGATCTTCCCAACCCAAGGATCGAACCTGGGTCTCCTGCATTGTAGGCAGATGCTTTACTGTCTGAGCTACCAGGGATGATCTACATTGTATGCTTACGTACAATAAACAGCAGAATGTTCCCATTTCATCTTATAAAATATTTTAAGTATGAGTACTTAAAAGTGATTGTTTAATAAAATTGTTTTTTTGTTTGTTTTATCAAGGAAATTATTAATTGAAACTGAATATTTTGTGCTTTTTTACTATAAGTGCATAGTGGTAAGGAATACAATGTCTACTAGTAGAATTAGGCCCATTTGATTCATGCTAGAGGACCTTCAATTTTTTTCCCCACTATTTCATTTGCATCATCAGTGCAAATGTCAATAGTATAACATGCAATACAATGCCTTACTATTATTATGAAAACAGTACTGCTCTCAGGTGTCAACTCTGGGATTCCAAGGAATTCAAGAATCACATTTGAAGAACCACTGGACTACAACCTTAAAACAGACTGGCATATATTTACCTTGATAATAAATTAATTTGTCATTAATAACTACAAAGCAAATTAGTCACATCTAAGAGTTCAAAGTTTCTATGAAGACAGTAAATGATGGGGCTTCCCTGCTGGCTCAGTGGTAAAGAATCTACCTGCCAGTGCGGGAGACATTGGTTTGATTGCCGATCTGGGAAGTTCCCATATGCCATGGAGCAGCTATGCCTGTACTCTGGAGCCCAGGAGCTACAACTACTGGGCCCAAATGCCACAACTACTGAAGCCACAACTACACAGAGCCCATGCTCTGCAGCAAGGGAAACCGCAGCAACGAGAAGTCCATGCATTGCAACTCGACAGTAGCTCCCACATGCTCAGCTAGAGAAAAACCCTTGTAGCAACAAAGACCCAGCACAGCCAAATATAAATAAATAAATAAAACTTGATGTAAAAAAACACTAGATGAAGTTACTTAAACAAGTGAGTTGCTTTACTCCTTGAAACTCAAATTGTGCCATAATAAATACAGAGTGTGGAGTTGATCAGAAGTGAATTTGAATTGTGGCATAAACTGAGCAATTTATTTATGCTATTTTACTCTCACCTTTCTAATGTATAAAGTAGAAAAAAATACTTGCTTTTCAGAATTATTGTCAGTGATTGCAAAGTGATTGATAAAATTGTCCTTGATAAATAGTAGTTTGACAGTAGGAATCAGAATGTTTTTGTGCCACCCATTAGTACCTAGAAATATTTATCACCTCTTTTTTTGTTTGTTTTAAAAAATATTTATTTGTCTACATTGTGTCTTAGTTGCAGTGCATGGGATCTTCATTGCATGGGCTTAGTTGCTCTGTGGCGTGTGGGATCTTAGTTTCTTGACCAGGAATTGAACCAGTGTTCCCTGTGAATTCTTAACCACTAGACCATCAGGAAAGTCCCCACATATTACCTCTTAAAGCACAAATTATTTCATAGGAAATGATCTGATATATATAAAATTAAGAAGTTCTAACAGTCCAAGAAATCAGTATTGTCACCCTTATCAAGTTTAAAAGTACAATTCACATTGCCAGCGTTTGTTCAAATATATTCACTTTATTGATAATTAGCTTAACTTTTTAGTGAGATCAGGCCTAGTCAGCTTCCTTCCCATCTTACAGATCTTTTAACTACCATAGGCTTCTCAAATCCTTGTAGTAATCTTGAATCACCTTATTTAAGTACAATTCAAATTCTATTTTCCAGAATTTTAAGAGATTTTTTTCATATAATTTTAGTTCTGGCATATTATTATAGTGATAGCTGAAACATAGAGAGGTCTTGTGGTTAAAATGGGTTTGTCTCATGTATCATTTCCAGACATACAGTTGCTGTGAAATATTTTGTGTGTGTAATATGTATGATAAATGAGATTTTAATAATATGAATTCATTATTTTATAATTAAAAGTTATACTTAAGGTTTTTAGTAAGCATAAAAAAGATTTTAAAGTTATATATATATCATTCTTTTTAATTTGCTGTATTTTACTGTAGGCTTTTTTATCTGAATAAATGTTGTAATTTGAAAACACATTTGTAATAATATTTATAGTTGATTCTTAAAAGAAAAATTTATGGAATAGTAATTAATCTCAGTGCTGTGTATAGGCCCAGAAATGTTCTGTGCCTAGCACCATAGGTGCCAGGTTGCATCCTGGGTATTTCTTCCCTCTAGAGTCAGCTGTTCAGCAAATTCTTCTGAGATATGTGTGCCACATTAAGAACTGGCCCACAGTACTAGATCTCCCACATACCTACTATTTAGGTCATTTGTCTGAAATAAGAAAAAATATTATAAAGCTAACCACTTAAGAAAATGTGTGTATTTACATCCAAATGGTGTTTTAATGAATGAGACCCTTGAAATAGGCATAAATTGTGCATTATTCTCTACATTTTAAAATGTGTTGCTACTGTTGATAATTACCACTGAGTGCATATTTAAGGCACTGAGGAAATTTGATGCAATGATTCCATTTATTTGTGATTTCCCTTCAATCCAAATATCTGCATTAAACTATTGAAAAAGGAAACTGCAGAGAATTTAGGTTATTTAAAAAGTGCACACATTTTCTGTGTTCCGCTTGTAAACTTGTATTGCACTAACCAAAATAAAATTAGAATGAACATTGTAAAGGATAAGATTCAAAAGTTTAGATAATTTTGAATAAAATTATCTCAGTACCTTCTAAATACAAACATAAATGGTCAGGGCCAGTTGAAAGCCTACGTACAGTCTTACAAAAGTCAACAAAAGACGTTTATAGTCGAGTTCACAATTTAGCTAGTTTTCATACTGACCAAGTTTCTTGGCCTTCCTCAACTGATAGAAACTGACTAGAGGCCAGACTAGACAGTCAGGCAAGGTTTTACTGGGGTCCCTGCTGCAGGAGCAGGAAGGGAGAACAGGTAGCGGGTTGCCTTGCTCGCCCGCTAAGGCAGGGTGAACTTGTTCCTTATATGGGGTAAGGATTAGATATGTGTCCAGGTGTCTGGACCAGAGGAGTGGCTTAGGTATTTTATCCACCTGCCTTGTGGTGTTGTGTTCAGGGGCATGCCCAGACCCTGCTTTTGCTCCCAATGCCCTGTTTTTAACTCCCAGCTCTTCAGAAGTGGCTATTTTTTTTTGCCTTTTGTATCTTTTTGTCCATAATTTGCCTCAACTGTGCATGATTGCAGTTGTTTTTAGTCCTTTATAGTTTCTTTATTTGGGGGGCTCCAAAATCACTGCAGATGGTGACTGCAGCCATGAAATTAAGACACTTGCTCCTTGGAAGAAAAGCTATGGCTAACCTGGATAGCATATTAAAAAACAGAGACATTACTTTGCTGATAAAGTAAAGTAATGACATCCATCTAGTCAAAGCTATGGTTTTTCCAGTAGTCATGGATGGATGTGAGAGTTGGACTATAAAGAAAGCTGAAAGCCAAAGAATTGATGCTTTTGAACTGTGGTATTGGAGAAAACTCTTGAGAGTCCCTTGGACTGTGAGGAGATCCAACCAGTCCATCCTAAATTAAATCAGTCCTGAATATTCATTGGAAGGACTAATGCTGAAGCTGAAACGCCAATACTTTGGCCACCTGATGGAAAGAACTGACTCATTTGAAAAGAGCCTAATGCTGGGGAAAAATTGAAGGCAGGAGGAGAAGGGGATGACAGAAGATGAGATGTTTGGATGACATCACTGACTCTGTGGACGTGAGTTTGAGTAAGCTCCGGGAGTTGGTGATGGACAGGGAAGCCTTGCGTGCTGCAGTCCATGAGGTCGCAGAGTCAGACATGACTGAGTGACTGAACTGAACTGATAATTTCTTTGTATTTTGTGGCGGGAAGAGAGGTTTATCCAGGGGCAAGCACTCTAGCACTCCAGCAAAGTGTCCCAGGTCCCAGCCTGTCACAGTTTAATTTCAGACAAACTATTTTCCCTCAAGCCTGTTTTCAGTACTTATGAGTTGATTACACCTGAAAATGGATTGAATAGAGAGAAGTTGGTAGCTCTTAGAAATTTTGTACAAAGTGATAGAAACCACAGAGAAGAGATCTGAGGTCTTTCTCTTCCAGAAGCACCCAACATTTTTTAAAGCTCAGAGAATTTGGGTACTGAAAATCATCTCTACTGCTGAAAGGGTCAGAAAATGAGCAGAGTGCAAGAAGGGTATAGCTTTTGTAGGCCCATTTTATATTTTCTCCTTTGATCATAGCTAGTAAGAAAAGTACACATTTTTCACAGAAATGATTCAATATCATTAAAATGATTTTGTCGGGAATAGAATAAGGCAGAAGAACACAAGTATTAAATGGGAAGGAGGAACTCCATATCCATTTTGTTCAGTAGACCTCATCTGGTGTTCCCTTTCAAGTTAATATGCAACTATTCGTTATACGTGCTTTAATAATATTCTTAAATATCCCTCTAGGGCTGTGGAAGAGATGAGATTTAAAGTGAGATCTATTTCAAGGCTTTAAAAAATATGTTTCTTCATATAATAGTAAGGAGAGACCTGTATTTTTATTCTTAAAGTGAAGAGTTACATTCCTATTAACATTTGTTTAACTAGACTTCTATCACAACAGGTGCACAATTATTTTTATGAGTAAAATATTATCAGCCTTCAAAATTAGCCAGGGCAAAATGCAAGTTGTCTGATTAAATAATCAGAGCTGAACCTTAAAATACATTTGATTTCCACAGGAATTTTAAAATGCAAAGTCCCAGCCTCATATTCTGATATGTTGAAGGAGTTGCAATTGTTTGTGGTATGTAAGTAGCAGCTTGTATTGTAAATAATTTGATATATTTCACATAATTCAATTGACCTTATGAGACAGTCTACAAAAAATATAGTAGAAGTTTATTACCCTAGTCTAACATTTTAATCTGTTAGTGAAGTAGTATTATTTCACGTGCATAGAGCAGAAAAAGTGACCCTTTTGTTTTGTAGACTATTCTGAATTCAGTTAAAGGGCACATCAGTTTAGAAAGTTAAAATCCAGTGTATTTTTTAAATTTAATTTGTTGTGGGTAAGAAAATAAGACTATAAATTTCAGTTCATAGAAAGTATAAATTATGTGTACACCAAAGTTACTGAATATCTTGGTGGAAAATAAAGACTCCTAAATGGTTAAAATCAAACAATCAAAAAAATAACTAAATAAAAGCAAACAATAACATACACACATACTCTTCTGAACACAACAGGAAGCTTCTCTAGGAGGCACTTTCTAAACCATGGTTTAGAAGTACTACAACAGTGCGGCTGTTAGAAACCAATTATAGCCAGGTAACTGTTTGTCTTCATATCTAAATCTGTTTGTCAATCAGGGGAATGCCGTGAATCAGGAAAGGATATCTCGTACAAACCACAGTAAGGCAGAGTATCTGGAGTGGGTCCAAGCCACAGGAATTAGGGCAGGAGTATAGATGGAATCAAAACCACACATATGGCTGCACACGGCTGCTGTCTTTGACCAACTTTTCAAACAGACTCAGAAGTAGAGACTATTGGAGAAAAACATCAGTTTTCTATCGAGAGTAGTCGGATTTTAAGATTTCTTAGAAACGTGTTGTTATTTATAGAAAAGTGATTGTAGAAGACATCTTTTATGGATCTTCAAATGTAAGACATTTCTAAAACTGGCTCATAATTATCATTTCAAAATGATGTTTAAGCTTATCTTTCAAATTAAAAAATAAGCATGATATATATATATATCATTATGTATATGTATATATATATGTGTGTATGTATGTATGTATATCTGACCATAGTTATAAACAGGTAGGCTTTTACTACTTTGAAATTCATTTATGGCAGTTTCTAGCTTATCTAGCTACTTATGAAGAAACTTTAGTTTTATCTGGACCCAAGAATACACTGTTACTCAAGTTAGCGAAACCACCTCTACTGTTTAAATATGCAGCTGTTGTGCTATAGTTGCAAAATTTCAGGAGACAGTGAATTATACAAAGAGTGACTTACATAAATCTATATAGCTGGATGTTTTTCCATGCTGAAATGTGAGTAAATCTACTGAGATTCTGAAGTTTAAGTTGGTGACATCAAGGAAACAAATAGAAATTTATTAAGAAAGCTAAAGAAAATGAAATGGGCATGACCATTCTGTGGTTTTGCTTAAACACAGGCTTTCACATCCATTGAAAGTCCTGGATTTCTTGTTAACTGCTTAGTGAAAGGAGCTATTTTATTTTGCCAGCCGTAATTTAGTGCCAATAGGCATTTGCCTCTTGGAGAAGGAAATGGCAACCCACTCCAGTGTTCTTGCCTGGAGAATCCCAGGGACAGTGGAGCCTGGTGGGCTGCCGTCTATGGGATCACAGAGCCGGACACAACTCAAGAGACTTAGCAGAAGCAGCAGCAGCAGCAGCAGCAAGCTTTTGCCTCTAAGCATGATGGCTCTTCTCTAATCTACATGGTTGACTGTGTATTTTGTAGACATGTCTATCATGGTTTAGGGTTGCTCTCCCAAATGGATTCTGCAGAGTATTTTCTTACTTATCCCAGGTTCCTTTCTGTATATCATTAAGTTTGGTGTTAGGAAGAGGAGGAGGGGTTAGCTACTACCTGGTATGGCCCTCTCTGTACCTGTGCCATCTTTTAAATGTTTACAAAGGCTCATTTGAGATGGAATCAGAATGAGTGATCAAGAAACAAGAGAAGTGATGAATGAGATGAAATGAAATACTGGAAGAAATAGTCATGCTTTTCTTTGTCTAGAAAGAAGAGTTTGCTTAAGATTGCAGAAAAGGCTCTGAGGATATTTTATGTATATATTTCATAAAGAATACCAGAGGTAGGACCAGAAAAAATTCCTTTTACCCCTCATGATGAACTGATTTTTATTATGGCTGACACTGAGAAAAGCTTTCTTACTAGAATGTTAATGTCAGAATTTTAGAATTCATCTCATCCATCCCTGATTTCAGGAAGGAATGTATTTGCAGAATCTCAATCAATCTACAAATCTTTTTTGGAGTGCATAGTATTTGTCCATCATTGTGTTAGGCTATGCAGTGTTTAAATTGTTTTATATTTTCTACTACTCAGACAAGATAAATTCATTTTTAAAGATCTACAGAAAATTGGGAGAGGAGGGTACTGACAAAGCAAGAACTAACATTTATTGGGCAAATATTGTATTTTACAGTACTTTTGTAATATCTTATCTCACTTGATTGTCTAACCAGTGCCATGAGGTGTGGACGTCATTGTCTTCCTTTTGCAAAGAAGAAAACAAAGGCTCAGAAAAATAATTTTCTCAAGACACAAAGATAATAATGGTCAATCTAGAATTTGAATCAAGAATTATATAATGATAAAATTTATGCTCTTTCCACCAAAACATGCTAACATCTGTTTAGTCATTATTGAGACATATTTCCCCATGCACATCCCAAGTCTCCCATACTACCTTTTTTGGGTTAAACAGAAAAGCAAAGACAAAACCAAACAAAGAAATAAACAAAAAATGGTTATCATTCTCTTTATGAAAATATGTTGTAGTCTTAACTGAACAGTTTGGTTTTTTTTTGAGGTTTGTGGAATCTTTTTCACTTCTTAATATGTATAGGTTTTCCCTTTCAAATTCTGCCACTGTAAATTTTCCCTTTTCTATTACTTTAAATTCTTTAGGTTTGAGTATCTCACTTACCGTTTGGTGTGCTTAGGGGTTTTCTAGTTTGCTCTCAAGGGTTATTTCATGTTATTCTGGCTTTCTAGGTTATCACTGGTCATTAGACAGTTGCAGAGTGTCTGGATATGCCATGAGAGAAATTGTAGCATATAAACTTTGGTGATAGTGGACACTGGCTGAACTACCAGGACCCTTATTTTTCTAGGATAGTGGAGTATATATTTCTGTGTTTACAGCAGAAGGCATGGATAGAATTATAATAAATAAATTCTATTGTGGTTAATTATTAAATTAAAACTATGAGAAACAGTTAAGGGAAGATTGTCATCTCTCCATTACGGTGACTCCTTACTATGCCTATAATCCATATCTCACATTGAAATCTATGAATTATTTGTCTCAAAGTTTTTTAATCCATGCTATAATTTTATGATTTCTCTGAAGATATTTTAGAAATCAGCCTTCTTCTCTTTTTGCTGAAGAGTAAAAATGAAATAGCTGGTATTCGTGGAATGAGAAGTATTTTGAATTTGGTGGTATACAGAGGACACTATTATTTTGAGAATTAAGTCACCAAATAATCTTAAACAGCTTCCAATTCAAAACTTTCATTTCTTAAGAGGAAAGCCAAGGAAATCAGATCCAGGAGTGTACTTAAAAATCACAGGTTAGACAGATACCTTAGGTCCGACTAAAGTCATGAATGGGCATGTGAATACTAAATTTCCTTGGGGGAAAATGGAGCACGGTCAGTCAACACTGTGGAGCACAGGAACAGGGAGAATATTGGTTAGTGAAGCATCTGAGTCACCCTTAAGTGATCAAGCAGAGATGCCCAAGAATACAAGTTAGGAGCGTAAAACACATAAAGCCAAGTATCCAAGCACATATAGGCTAGATAACAGGAGTGAAATGTGAGCTCTGCTAAGAATGAAAGTCAGGACATAAAGACTCAGAAGGCCTAGGTGTCTCAGCTCTGATAGGAGGAGAGAAGTAGGTCACCACAAATGGTGCTGAAAAGACAGTTATGACCTCTAATCCTAGTGCAGAGATTGCCCATTCCTAGTACAATCCAGTCCTAGTACAATCTACTAAGTACCATCTGCTTAATACAGTTAGATACAAGTATTTATGGCTAGATAAAAGGAAGAATTTTCTAGATTACACTAAATCTTTCCTGCTGCTCAATACAACAGTTATTTGCCACATATAGCTATTTAATGCATTAAAGTTAACGAAGATGAAAATGCAGTTCCTCAGTCACACAAGCCATATTTCAAATGCTTATTACCAAGTGTTGCTGGACACATGTGGCTACCATGTGTAGTTGGCTACCATATTGGACAGGAAAAATGTAGAACATTTTTTCATTTTCATGAAAAGTTTTGCTGGACAGTGTTGTTCTGTATTATAACAGTCATGAAAGCCTTAACCTTTTGGAGAGTCCTAATATTGTGAAAATGCAGTATCCATGCATTTCTGTAACAAGACCTATCTGTGACATTGTACCTTAAAGAAGCCGAAAGATAATATTGTCAAATTTAGTGAGGATTCATAAAACAAGATTTTGATGGAATAATTCTATTATATGAAGTTAGTTTTGAAGTTGGGATTCATAATTTTCTTTTTACTGATTTGTATACTATTGGCAATAAATACATAGATTTTATTTTTCTTGTTGAAATGGATCATAACTTACCAATATATGCAAACTGCTGAAGTGATATTAAATCTATTTTCCCACATGTATACTGTGTTTGTTGAAGCATATAAGCTTTTGTGAATTACTGAAATGTCTCATCTCCGCTGATGAACTGATGGGAAAGTAGATCTTTCTATCTTTGTTTCATCAAACTGTCAACAAGTAGGCTTCCTGTTTTGAGTTCTATTTTTCATTGTATTTAACATACATCTTTTTTATGTGCATTTTTATTGTATTTGTACAGATTTTGTGTGTTTAACTCTGCATCAGAGAAAGGCAAAAACATACACAGGAAAATATGGAAAGAGAGATAGGGAGATTAGACATACTAAGGAAAATGAATTGACTAAACTAAAATATGAATTTTTTTTCTCTTCATAGTAAATTCAACTCTTAGAGAAAGAGAGAGAACTACTTGGATTTATGTCGGTATCTAACATTTTTTCTCTCATATACTAAACCCAAGCCCCTGAATGTCACCACCACTAAACTTTGTGGCTTCTGGTACATGCGTAAGTAGCTTCAGTTGCATCTGACTCTTTGCGACCCTATGAACGGTAGCTTTCCAAACTCCTTTGTCTGTGGGATTCTCCAGACAAAAATACTGGAGTGGTTGCCATGCCCTCCTCCAGGGGATCTTCCCAGCTTAGTGATGGGAAGATCTCTTATGTCTCCTGCATTTTCAGGTGAGTTCATTACCACTAGCACCACCTAAGAAATATTCAAATCCCCTTTTTCAGAGGTACTACTTTTTGATTTAGTTGTGTTGGTTTTTGAACAGACCTAGTTTCTGATGTGAAACCAAAATACATGTGGTAGACATAGCTTGTTGAGTCTACATTGGCTCAAAATTAAATAGTTCATGGAAGAGGATGCCTGAATAACAGGGAAATGCAAATTAATACAATTAAGATATCATTTCACATCCATCTGACTGGCAAAAATTAGGACCTGGAATTCTCATAAAATATTTATGGCATACTATATTTGGCGAAATTGATGATGTACATACTCTGTGAACTAGCAGTCCACCTTTGATATTTACATTCTAAAGTTAGAGTTAGGGTTAGGGTATAAAGAAAGCTGAGTGCCTAAGAATTGATGCTTTTGAACTGTGGTGTTGGAGAAGACTCTTGAGAGTCCCTTGGACAGCAAGGAGATCCAACCAGTCCATCCTAAAGGAGATCAGTCCTGGGTGTTCATTGGAAGGACTGATGTTGAAACTGAAACGCCAATACTTTGGCCACCTGATGCGAAGAACTGATTCATTTGAAAAGACCCAGATGCTGGGAAAGATTGAAGGCAGGAGGAGAGGAGACAACAGAGGATGAGGTGGTTGGATGGCATCACCGACTCTATGGACATGTTTGAGTAAGTTCCAGGAGTTGGCGATGGACAGGGAAACCTGGCGTGCAAAGGGTCTCAAAGAGTCAGACTGAACTGCACTGAAAGAAACTCTTGTGCATATGCAGGAATGTTCACTTTAGAATTGTTTATAATAGCAATCAAAATAAAGAAGAAGTCAAAATAAACAAGAGCTATATATATATCAACATGTATGAGTTTGAAAACATGATATTAAATGAAAAAAGACAAAATTATGTATCTAGTATATATGATACAATTTCTATAACTGAAAACATGTTAAAAAATAGATATTTTCTTATAACTCATATGTAGTAATAGTGTAAAAACAAGTATTGAAATGATAAACACTAAATTTAGTATAACAAATATTTTTTAAAAAGCAGGCTCTTTCTCAGGGGCACAAGAAACAAACAGGAAATCCTTCAGTGTTAGAGGCATTAGCTTTCCTCAGGCTATTCATAGTGCTTGCTCTTTGCTTTACCAACAAAAATTTTACAATTGCTTTAGCCTCCTTTATTTATCATGTAACTCTCAGCCTCTTCTTTTTTTAAAATATAAATTTATTTATTTTAATTGGAGGTTAATTACTTTACAATATTGTTTTGGTTTTGCCATACATCAACATGAATCCCCCACAGGTATACACGTGTTCCCCATCCTGAACTCCCCTCCCTCCTCCCTCCCTGTACCATCCCTCTGGGTCATCCCAGTGCACCAGCCCCAAGCATCCAGTATCCTGCATTGAACCTGGACTGGTGATTCGTTTCATATATGATATTATACATGTTTCAATGCCATTCTCCCAAATCTCAGCCTCTTCTTTACTTTCTGTCACCATGAGTGAATGATATCAGTTATCTGAGTCTAAAGACAGTCAATTGGAAGAGTTTCTTTTTACAAAAACAAAACTTCCCTTATTAGTGTGGCATTTTATATAGCACCTTGGGGACACCCTGTAAATCTCAACCCTATTTTCACTCATTTATATTTTTATTAATTTCACTCATTTGTTAAATATTTTGAGAAGCTTTTACCTTGGGTCAAGGTAGGTAGGTACTTGGAATACATAGATGACTAAGAAATGGTCCCTACCCAAAAGGAATTCCTAATCTATAATAGCATACATAGATAATTATAACAAATATTCTTTAGCTCATGCTTTAGAGAATACTAAAGAGGAATTGATTAAAATATTATCTAAGTTTTTTCCCATTCAGAGTAAAGAAAAAGATTATCTCTAAAAGAAAGAAATCATTTGTATTTATAGATTGGGGTTGTATTTTCTCTGGTATCTCAAATGCATGACAAGTAGGGTTAATATTTATATTTCCAGCCAAGACCTCTGTTTTGAGCTCCAAACTTGTATATCGAATTTTCTACTATATGTTTTTACTTTGACCCTTTAATGTAATATGTCTAAAATAGTATTCCTGGTTTCTTTCCTAGATCAGCTGCACCTAAATTCTCTTCTATCTCAGTAAGTGGCAACTCTATCCTTCTAGGTGCTCAGGTCACAAACCTTGAAATCAACCTTGATTCCTCATTGTGAGACGTCTGTTCCATTTGTCCCTCTCTATGCCTTCTAAATGGACAGGGAGGCGTGGCGTGCTGCGATTCATGGGGTCGCAAAGAGTTGGACACAACTGAGCGACTGAACTGAACTGAACTGATGCCTTCTAAACTTGCTCTGTCCTCTAAGAGCCCAGTTCATGGACTGCACGAATGAGTTCTCTTCCTCTTTGAATTTCAGTTGGGTTTGACCAATAAGAGGCACTGAGGAGAGTTGAAGGAGAGTAAGGTTGATGTCCTCTGCCTTCCCCCAGCACTTCCCTCGCCAGATTGCTGTAGGTTAGTGTCACTTTTCATCATCCTCTCCATTGTACTTCATTTTCCATCTGCCAGGAACCATTCTCTCCCTCGATCCTTCAGGCCTAGGTATAATAACAGCCTCATCCTATAATTAACTCCTGGAAAACCACTACCTCTTGTTTTTCTTAAATTTTGCCCCATATCTTTGTTAAATGGTTTATTTAACTCTCCTCAAGTTATCTATTTTAAATGTGTCACTGCCATTACTCTGCTCCAATCCACCAATCTTTCTTGCTGAAAGTGAAAGTGTTAGTCACTTAGTCATGTCTGACCCTTTGTGATCCCATAGACTGTAGCCTGCCAGGCTCCTCCATGTCCATGGAATTCTCCGGGCAAGAATACTGGAGTGGGTATCCATTCCCTTCTCCAGAATATCCTCCCGAACCAGAGATCAAAGCCAGGTCTTCCGCATTGCAGGCAGATTCTTTACTGTTTGAGCCACCAGGGAAGACCTTATTTTCTCCCTCATCTCCATAGAGTCTATTTACCATATAGAATCTAGGCTGATTCTTTAAAAACATGTAAAATATCACTCCTTTGCTTGAAAACCCTGTTAGATCTCCATATTCATTTGAGTAGAGGCTAAAGGTGCTATGATGGTCCAAAAGACCCTACAAGATAGATACAGTCTTCTCTTTGTCTAACTTCATCTCCTATTACTCTCCTAAAGGAAAGCTTTCCACTACTCAGAACATTTCTGGCACCAAAAATGTGAGTTTTCCACACCCAACAATTCTCCAGTTCTCTGTGGACACCAATTGGGTGTCCTACAATTTAATTTAATTCTGACACTAACTACCCAGAGTTAGTATAGACCTCCCAAGGGTTAAAGTCTTAATCCCCCAAGACTGCCTCCCCTCCCCGGTTCAGACACTAATTCTAAGTCACAGGTCATCCCCAGGTTAGCCTTGCTTCTGTCCAAATTGGCTACAGATTAGCTCTTTGGATTTAACTGTTTGCTCTAACTGCTCACAGCATTCAGGGAAACACTTCTTACCATAAATGGATTATTACAAAGGATACAAATGAACATCCAAATGGAGAGGTAAACGGACAATGTCTAGAAGGTCCCAAGCACAGGAGCTTCTGTCCCAGTGAAGTTTGGGGCACTCTAGCTTCCTGGCACAGAATACATTCAATAACCTGACGTTTTTGGATCATGTTCACTTAGGGCTTTTATAGAGGTTCCATTGCATAATCGTGGCTGCTGTTGAGTAACTTAATTTTGAGCTTCATTGCCCTCCCTGGAGCTTTGAACTGGACTGAAACTTCTATCTCTAATCACGTGGTTGGTTCCTCTGGCAGCCAATTGCCTTAAAGCTATCCTTTTAAAACTAGAACCTCTTCTACCTACTTAGCTTTATTTTTTTCTGTAGCATTTACTACATTTTAAAATGCTTTTCATTTTGTTGCTTCTTTTATTTATCATGTAGATTTCACAACTAGAAGATAGTTGTGTGTGGGTTCACTGCTTGACCCAAGGTAAATAATGTATATTTATTGAATGAGTGGCTGAATGAGTAAGTAAATTAGAAAGACGTACAAAAAGCCTGTGAGTGTTACAGAGGGCTGTTTGGAGAAGTTGCTTTTGTTCTTCTGACTCTTCACCCTGGCTTCACTCTACCAGTATGCTATTGCATCTGAACAGGAATGCTAGTTAGTTTATGCCTCAAGACCACAAGATCTGTCTGTTCACTTATACCCATAGGCAGATCTAAATTTTGAAACTAAGATACAAGATGTTCCTCTTTTCGGGGAGAAAATTCAAATATTTATTGAAAATAAAATACTTAATAAACATGTTTTTATGAAGAGATATTTGAACACCAGAAGAACACTTATTTTGAGTTTTTTTTTATTATTGAAGTATAGTTGATTTACAATATTGTGTTAGTTTCTGGTGTACTGCAAACTGATTTCAGATTTTTTTCACTTATAAGTTNTCCTCTTTTCGGGGAGAAAATTCAAATATTTATTGAAAATAAAATACTTAATAAACATGTTTTTATGAAGAGATATTTGAACACCAGAAGAACACTTATTTTGAGTTTTTTTTTATTATTGAAGTATAGTTGATTTACAATATTGTGTTAGTTTCTGGTGTACTGCAAACTGATTTCAGATTTTTTTCACTTATAAGTTATTACAAAATATTGCATATAGTTCCCTGTACTATACAGTAGGTCTATTTTATATATAGTTGTCTGTATATGTAAATCCCAAATTCTTAATTTATTCCTTTCCTGGTAACCACAGATTTTTTTTTCTTTGTCTGTGGGTCTATTTATATTTTGCATATAGGTTCATTTCTATCTTTTTTTTTTAAGAGTCCACATATATGCAATATCATATGATATTTGTCTTTCCCTGTCTGGTTTACTTCACTTAGTATGATAATCTCTGGGACTTAGAAAAGGAAAAAGTTCCTTTTTTAACTAAACATTGAAAATAGAAGGCTCAGGTAGACAAGACCATAGATAGTTTTCTTTCTATTGAAAGAAACAACAGTTGTAGAATGTGTTTTGCTTTCTAGTATGATTATCTTTGAATTGTATATTGTCTGTATAACCTAGATTGGCTATATTTTAAAAGTCAGATTATAATAAATGGATTTGCAAGGCCAAAAACTTTATTGTATAAGATAATTTTTTAATTAGCAGAAGGGCTTCCTTTGTGGCTCAGCTGGTAAAGAATCTGCCTGCAATGCAGGAGACGTAGGTTCAATCCCTGGGTTGGGAACATCCCCTCGAGAAGAGAAAGGCTACCCACTCCAGTATTCTGGCCTGGAAAATTCCATGGACTCTATAGTCCATGTGGTTGCAAAGATTTGGATACAGCTAGGCTTCTTTCCCCTTTATTAACAGAAAGAAAAACTAAGTGATAGAGATAATTTAAATTATTATTATTATTATTTTTTGGTAAATAGCAATTCAACTGAGGGAAGTTGTCAGTAGATCTGCTGAGCAATTTTATTATACCATATATACAAGATTTTTCTACCTTTTCTTCAAACATTCTTCACACTAGAAAGCCTCATTTAAGACACTAAAATTTAAATCAGATATAAATTTCAGTTAATATTAAACAGTTGTGTCCAACTCTTTGTAAGCCTATGGACCATAGCCTGCCAGGCTCCTCTGTCCATGGGATTCTTCAGGCAAGAACACTGGAGTGGGTTGCCATTTCCTTCTCCAGGGCATCTTCCCAACTCAGGGATCGAACCTTGCATCTTTTTATGTCTCATGCATTGGTAGGCAGGTTCTTTACCCCTGGAACAACCTGGGAAACCCAAAGGGTTGGTGTTCCCACACCAGGAGTTGAACCTGGGCCATCTGGGTGAAAACCAGGAACTACAAGGAATCCTAGAAGGTGCTTTATTTTTTTTAATTAATGTTTCACAGAAATTTTTAAAAAGGGACAACTTCTATAATATCAGTAAGAATAGGTAGACAAGAAGATAAGAACTTCTTTTGTGAATGAATTTTACTATGTCTTGACCATTGATATATACATTTTTCTTACAGTTTAATTGAATATGTTCAAACCCTGGTAATTTACCCTAGGTTTGTCATTGGATTTAGAAAGAAACATCAGTTATTTTCTGGACAAAGAATGTATTTATTGAGCTTTTTTTTTTTTTTTTAACATTTGCTCATTTATTTATTTTTTGCAATGATTTTATTGAGGTATAATTCAGATACCATAAATTTTATCCATTGAAGGAGTACAAGTCAATGATATTTTAATATATGGTTTTTCACAGAGTTGTATGCCTATCACCACAGTTAATTTTAGAATATTTTCATCACTGACAAAGAAATCCCCTACCCTTTAGCTGTCACCCTCCATTTATTTGCAAATTCCCTAATCCTAAGCAACCACTAATATACTTTCTGTCTTTGTAGATTCCCTATTCTGGACAATTTATATACATGAAGTTATATCTGTTTTTTGTGATGGGCTTTTTTCACTTAGTAGAATGTCTTCAAGGTTCATCAATGCTATAACATGTATTAATACTTCATTCTTCTTTATTACTGAAAAATATTCCTTTGGGGCTTCCTTGGTGGGTCAGATGGATTATATAGATATATACTACATTTTATTCATCCATTCATCAATTGATAGACACAGATTGTTTCCATTTTTTTGCTGTTTTGAATAATACTGCAATGAACATTGTACAATTTTGGTTTGGATATATGTTTTTATTCTTCTTGAGTATGTGTATATATATATACACATATACATATATATATGTGTATATATATATACTGAGAGTGGATTTTTGGGTCATATAGTAACTCTATGTTTAACCTTTGAGGAAATGACAGATGACAGACTGTTTTCCAAAGCAGCTGCACCATTTTGCATTCCTACAAAAAATATATAGTGTTCTAATTTCCCCATATCTTCACTCTTTCATTTAGCAACATTGAATAGCATATTTTAAACATTATTCATTCCAATCCCAAAGAAAAGCAATGCCAAAGAATGCTCAAACTGCCACACAATTGCATTTATCTCACACGCTAGTAAAGTAATGCTCAAAATTCTCCAAGCCAGGCTTCAGCAATACGTGAACTGTGAACTTCCATATGTTCAAGCTGGTTTTAGAAAAGGCAGAGGAACCAGAGATCAAATTGCCAACATTTGCTGGATCATCGAAAAAGCAAGAAAGTTCCTGATAAACATCTATTTCTGCTTTATTGACTATGTCAAAGCCTTTGACTATGTGGATCACAATAAACTGCGGAAAATTCTGAAAGAGATGGGAATATCAGACCACCTGACCTGCCTCCTGAGAAATCTGTATAAAGGTCAGGAAGCAACAGCTAGAGTTGGACATGGAACAACAGACTGGTTCCAAATAGGGAAAGGAGTACACCAAGGCTGTATATTGTCATCCTGCTTATTTAGCTTCTATGCAGAGTACATCATGAGAAACACTGGACTGGAAGAAACACAAGCTGGAATCAAGATTGCCAGGAGAAATATCAATAACCTCAGATATGCAGATGACACCACCCTTATGGCAGAAAGTGAAGANGGGAAAGGAGTACACCAAGGCTGTATATTGTCATCCTGCTTATTTAGCTTCTATGCAGAGTACATCATGAGAAACACTGGACTGGAAGAAACACAAGCTGGAATCAAGATTGCCAGGAGAAATATCAATAACCTCAGATATGCAGATGACACCACCCTTATGGCAGAAAGTGAAGAAGAAATAAAGAGCCTCGTGATGAAAGTGAAAGAGGAGAGTGAAACAGTTGGCTTAAAGGTCAACATTCAGAAAACTAAGATCATGGCATCTGGTCCCATCACTTCATGGGAAATAGATGGGGAAACAGTGGAAACAGTGTCAGACTTTATTTTGGGGGGCTCCAAAATCACTGCAGATGGTGACTGCAGCCATGAAATTAAAATATGCTTACTCCTTGGAAGGAAAGTTATGACCAACCTAGACAACATATTAAAAATCAAAGAAATTACTTTGCCAACAAAGGTCCGTCTCATCAAGGCTATTGTTTATCCAATAGTCATGTATGGATGTGAGAGTTGGACTATAAAGTAAGCTGAGTGTGAAGAGTTGATGCTTTTGAACTGACTCTTGAGTGTCCCTTGGACTACAAGGAGATCCAACCAGTCCATTCTAGGGAAGATCAGTCCTGGGTGTTCATTGGAAGGACTGATGTTGAAGCTGAAAATCCAATATTTTGGCCACCTGATGTGAAGAACTGACTCAATTGAAAAGACCCTGATGCTGGGAAATATTGAAGGCAGGAGGAGAAGGGGATGACAGAGAATGAGATGTTTGGATGGCATCACCAACTCAATGGAGATGAGTTTGAGTAAACTCTGGGAGTTGGTGATGGACAGTAGGACCTGGTGTGCTGTGGTCCCTGGGGTCACAAAGAGTCAGACATGACTGAGTGACTGAACTGAACTGAACTGAAACAATATTTGACAACAGTTCTGTTAGACAGGGCCTTAGGAAGCATACTATGAACAAAGCTAGAAGGTGTTGAAATTCCAGCTGAACTATTTAAAAATCCTAAAAAATGATGCTATTAAAATGCTGTACTCAATATGTCAGCAAATTTGAAACACTCAGCAGAGGGCACAGGACTGGAAAAGGTCAGTTTTCATTTCAATCCCAAAGAAAGGCAATGCCAAAAAATGTTCAAACTACTGTACAATTGCACTCATTTCACATGCTAGCAAGGTGATGGTTGAAATCCTTCAAGCAAGGCATTAACAGTATGTGAACTGAGAACTTCCAGATTTACAAGCTGTGTTTCAGAAAAGTCAGAGGAACCAGATATCAAATTGGGAACACCTGTTGGATCATAGAAAAATCAAGTGAGTTCTAGAAAAGCATCTGTTTCTGCTTCATTGACTACAGTAAAGCCTTTGACTGTGTGGATTGCAACAAATTGTCGAAAATTCTTAAAAAGACAGAAATATCAGACCACCTTACCTGTCTCCTGTGAAACATATATGCAGGTCAAGAAGCAACAGTTAAAACCAGACATGGAACAACAGATCGGTTCCAATTTGGAAAAGGAGTACATCAAGGCTGTATATTGTCACCCTGCTTATTTGACTTATATGCAGAGTGCATCATATGCAATGCCAGGCTGGATGAATCACAAGCTGGAATCAAGATTTCAGGGAGAAATATTAATAATCTCAAATATGCAGATGACACCACCCTTGTCTTGACAGTGAAGAGTAATTAAAGAGCCTCTTTATGAAGGTGAAAAAGGAGAGTGAAAAAGCTGGCTTAAAACTCAACATTCAAGAAACTAAGATCATGGCATCTGGTCTCATCACTCATGGAAAATAGATGGGGGGAAAGTGTAAACAGTGACAGATTTCATTTTCTTGAGCTCCGAAATCACTGCAGATGATAACCACAGCCATGAAATTAAAAGATGCTTGCTCCTTGGAAAAAAAACTATGACAAACCTAGACAGCATATTAAAAAGCAGAGATATCACTTTGTTGGCAAAGGTCCATATAGCCAAAGCTATGGTTTTTCCAGTAATCATGTACAGAATGGAGAGTTGGACCATAAAGAAGACTGAGTGCCAAAAAATTAATGCTTTTGAATTGTGGTGCTGGGGAAGACTCTTGCACAGCAAGGAGATCAAACCAACCAGTCCTAAAGGAAGTCAACCCTGAATATTCATCAGAAGGACTGGTGGTGAAGCTGAAGCTCCAATACTTTGGCCACCTAATGGGAAGAGCCAACTAATTGAAAAGACTCTGATGCTGGGAAAGATTGAAGGTAAGAAGAGAAGGGGGCAGTAGTGAATGAGATGGTTCGATGGCATCACAGACTCAGTGAACATGTTTTTGAGCAAACTCTGGGAGACTGTGAAGGACAGGGAAGCCTGGCAATATACGTTTATGGGATTGCAAAGAGTTAGACACGACTCAGTGACTGAACAACAATAACACCTGCTAGATATTATAAATTTTATTTTATATATAGAGAAACAAAAGCTTAGAAAAACATAAATAATTGTTGCAAAACCATAAAGCTAGAAAGTATTAGAGTTAGTTTTCAAACTCAGTTTTATTTGAACACCTTTTATTCATTCTAAGTATCTATTCATTATTTCCAGAAGTATTTTAGAGAATCACTTACTTTAGCACATATTTGAGTGCCTAATCATGTTTAGGAATTGGGGAAATAGTTCAGTTTGCTTATAGACTAGTGAGATTGGTGGCACAGAATTGCATGCAAAGAGGTCAGCAAATTTAAAGTCTCCTTTAATACTCTTAAAGATTAATTAGAACCCCAAAGAGCTTTTGTTTATGTGGTTTTTGTTTATTGATATGTTTAGTATTAGAAATTAAAACTAAGAAAAATTTTAAATATTATTTATTACTTCTTGAAAATAACAGTAAACTTAACTGTCATTAAAATAAGTAAAACATTTTAGAAAAATAACTATAATGTTTAAAAATAATTTAGTGAGAATAGTGGTATTAGTTTGCTCTTCTACAAGTTTTCTTAATGTCAGGCTGTGTAGAAGACAGATGAATTCTCATGTCTGCTTCTGCATTTAGTCTGTTGCAGTATGTTGTTTTGGTTGAAGTATGGGAAATATCACACATACATGTATTTAGAAAATGGAGTTCTTTAATAGTATGTTTCAGATATTTCTCAATGTTTTTTGTACTATACCAAAGTTTACAAGTATTATAAAGGTTAATTGCAGTTTGGAACCTAAAGCATAATGAATTCTTCATATTTTAATATATTACATTAAAATTCATTGGTCTGACTTGCACTTTGAATGGAACTTTTACCAATGTATGATTTCATGACCGGTATTTGACATTTGGAAAATGCTGATTCATTAACTTATACAGAGTTTCCAAATATTGGCATATTTTATGATAAAATATAGATAAATCTCATCCATTAATATCACTTTTATTAACTTGAAAGCACAGATATTATTATCAAAAACAAATACAATCAGTTACTTTGCTTGAAGTGAAAGTCTCAATTTGTATTATTTTTGAGAAAATATCTCTTAAAAATCCAAATTTGAATAATCATTCTGTACCTGTTAGTCAGTTCTTTCAAGTAAAAATGATATCCTAAGGAAAAGCAGTTATTTTCAGCCTCAAAGAATCACACAAGTGTTTTTCTCAAGAAAACCATTTTAACATGCAGCAGAAATACTTTATATGTATTTCCTGTTTGGTTACACTATTTTATAAACAATATTCTTAAATTGAGATTTAGTAAAATTATTGTTTTTTACTTTCATTCAGGAATTTTAAAGTGAGACATTTTAAAAAATACATGGTTGCAAAGACTTAAGTGACCACTAACTTGTACAGTTCAGAATCACTGACACCAGCAATTTTACCCATCATTGTTTTTGTACCAATAGAGTAAATGTAAATACAGTGAAAAGGCAAAAAAGATGATAATAAACTTATAAAAATAGTTTTATGTGTATAATTTAGTTGCATGGTTATGTTATATTTGTACCCTGGTGTCCGATGCTTTTGGAAAGTATAAATTGAATGTATAGAAATCAAGCAATAGTTGTCTAAGTAATGCTAGTGAAAGGAATAGGCATTCTCTTCCCAGAAATTTAGATGTTTACTTTTGTTTACTCTTCGATTGTTGTACAGTTTACACACAATTATTTAAAATATAGCCAGGACATGGAAGCAACCTAGATGTCCATCAGCAGATAAATGGATAAGAAAGCTGTGGTACATANTGGTTTGGGGATAAAGACGACCCCATGAAAAACACACACACACACACACACACAAAACAAAAACCCTATTGCATTGTCTTTCCAGTTGGAGAATACAGTTTACAGCACAGAGTGTCAGGCGCACTCTGTGTGTGATAGTGGATAAAAGCAGGCGCCCTAACTTGTAGAGAAGCTGTGTACGGGAGCGTTTTTGCTGGTTTATGAAACTACTTCTGTCTTTATGAAGGAGAGATATTTTCTGGCAGTGGTTTTAAGGATCATTTTAAGATAGCCTGGAGATGAGAAACAGATGATATAGGCAGCTACTGATGACCTCTGCTGGCCTGGGCAGATCCTCAGGATCTATCTACTTTTTTTCTAAATTGATTTGCTCAAAACTCAAAATGTAATTTAAGACCAGATTTCCTACATAGAGTTAGGCTACCTTCTAAGAGCATTCTGTGGGATCATTTGCCTTCCTTAATATGTAGTTAGGTTGCCCCACTACGTCTTATTAAATTGTCTACTTTTAAACAACTCTGGCAGTTGTTAGTTCCTTTGCTATGGTAAAGTTTCACGTTCAATTAAACTAGTATTTTTGAGATGAAGTAACTCGTGTTTTCAGGTTGATTAGTCAGTGTGATTTAGACTTGATATTATTTTTATTATAGCTGCATACAAATTTGCTGTTAATTAAAACAAAAATCCAGCACTATGGATTTTAAATACTTGAGTTTAAACCACTACATATGAACAAATACAATGGTTATAGAACAGAAAAATGACTACACATATATGTATGTTTAGTCCTCTGTGTGTGTGTGTGTGTGGTGTCACTCAGTAGTGTCCAACTCTTTGCAACCCTATGGACTGTAGCCCGTCAGGCTCCTCTGTCCATGGAATGCTCCAGGCAAGAATCCTGGAGTGGGTTGCCATTTCCTTCTCCAGGGGATCTTTCTGATCTAGAGATTGAATTGGCAGCTCCTATTCCTCCTGCATTGGCAGGTGGATTCTTTTACCACTGAGCCACAAAACTAGAATTCAGTTTACATTATATAAAAGCTTATATTATCTAAATGTATAGGCTAAAATATGTGTGTGCATACATATATATACACGTGTATACTTCCCATTTCAGGAGCGATTTTAGATTTGTTATACTACTATATTTCATTCAAACTGCATTTGTCATGCCACTCACACCTATTCAAAATATATACGTGCTTCTCAGATTTAGGGATAAGATAACAATAGCCATATATGTGCACCTAACTTTTTGATTTAAATATACTGGTGATCGTGGCTTTATTCTTAAACATGTATCTTTTTTAAGGTCAGTGAAAGACTAATTTAGATATCATTGAATTTTTACAATTAAACAACTTGAGTAGCATGCTGATTTGTAAAAAATCAGTTAAATGGTGTTTCTCTATTAATTCAGGTGTACATGTCTATTAGTATTAGAAGCATCTATTCATTTATGGACCTGTTAGCTTCACCTTGAACAGAAGGGGTTAAGAAGCCATTTATATGTTATCTTCAGTTTCTCTGTTTCCTATGCAGGGAAGAAAGTGAGATATATTAAAGGTTTTTGAAAAGATGTAGTTTAACCTAGGAAAGAAGAGAAAATTTTCCAGTCTTTACTAGGGAATCTAACTGCCAGATCCAACTCTTGTATTGGTCCTTGCCCCAAACTTCCCGTGAATGCTCTTCTTTATTAACAAAGAATTATGGCACAGTAACTTACCAGTGTCCAGTAAGTGTTCTCTTAACTCACCTCATATATATTCAGTTCAGTTCAGTTCAGTCATTCAGTCATGTCCCTGGATCAGATCAGATCAGATCTGTTGCTCAGTCGTGTCCGACTCTCTGCAACCCCATGAACCATAGCACACCAGGCCTCCCGGTCCATCACCAACTCCTGGAGTTTACCCAAACCCATGTCCATTGAGTCAGTGATGCCATCCAACCATCTCATCCTCTGTTGTCCCCTTCTCCTCCTGCCCTCAATCTTTCCCAGCAGCAGGGTCTTTTCAAATGTGTCAGCTCTTCGCATCAGATGGCCAAAATATCAGAATTTCAGCTTTAGCATCAGTCCTTCCAATGAATATTCAGGACTGATTTCCTTTAGGATGGGCTGGTTGGATCTCCTTGCAGTCCAAGGGACTCTCAAGAGTCTTCTCCAACACCACAGTTCAAAAGCATCAATTCTTTGGTGCTCAGCTTTCTTCACCGTCCAACTCTCACATCCATACATGACTACTGGAAAAACCATAGCCTTGACTAGATGGACCTTTGTTGGCAAAGTAATGTCTCTGCTTTTCAATATGCTGTCTCGGTTGGTCATAACTTTCCTTCCAAGGAATAAGCATCTTTTAATTTCATCACCATCTACAGTGATTTTGGAGCCCAGAAAAATAAAGTCAGCCACTGTTTCCACTGTTTCCCATCTATTTGCCATGAAGTGATGGGACCAGATGCCATGATCTTTGTTTTCTGAATGTTGAGCTTTAAGCCAACATTTTCACTCTCCTCTTTCACCTTCATCAAGATGTAGGTATAACAATAAAATTACAGGTAAATCAGACTGTTGTTACTTCAGAATGTTGTTGTTACATACAAAAAAATATATAATAAAATTTGCATATATCCCATTTATCTGTTCTAATAACTTCCAAACTATTCTTCACACTATAGCCAGAATGCGCACATCATCTCTTGTTTAAAATATTTTAGTGATTTTGAAATTTTCTTAGAATAAACATGAAGTTCATCCAGCATGGTCTGTAAGGAGCTGAATGGTGTGACCTTTTCCTACCTCTCTAGCCCTATTTTGGAGAAGGCAATGGCACCCCACTCCAGTACTCTTGCCTGGAAAATCCCATGGACGGAGGAGCCCGGTAGGCTGCAGTCCATGGGATCGCTGAGTCAGGCACGACTGAGCGACTTCACTTTCCCTTTTCACTTTCATGCATTAGAGAAGGAAAAGGCAGCTCACTCCAGTGTTCTTGCCTGAAGAATCCCAGAGACGGGGAAGCCTGGTGGGCTGCCCTCTATGGGGTCGCACAGAGTCGGACACGACTGAAGCGACTTAGCAGCAGCAGCAGGAGCAGCAGCCTCATTTAGTACTCTACTCTCCTCTGTGTTTTTTTTTTGTCTGTTTTTGCCTAAGTTTTACTACCTTCAGTTTCTGGAACACACACTGACACTGTCCCACCACCTGGCACCTCACAGGGCCTTTGTCTATGTTGTTTTCTCCTACTGAAAAGCTTCTTGACCTCCCTCCAACTCTGACTAGTTAATTCTTCATGTTTCTGTTAACTTATTACTGATACTTTTTCAGGCATACCTTCCTGAGTCTTGGTCCCCCCAAACTTGGTGAAACCTCCCAACAAGTATCCGTCCTGTTTATAATTCTTATTTAGTTGTAATCTACACTTATATGTGTGATTGCTTGATGAGGGTGAGAGGAGGAAACTGTCTGCTTTTTCTTGCTATGGTATCTGTATCCTTGGTTCTTGATATAGTACCTGAGATTCAGGAAATATTCTTTAATTAAAGTTTAATGAAATGAGTAAGTAAATTTCATACTTGTTTTATATCTCCTCATTCCTATATATCATTAACATCTATATTAGTTGAGCTTGTTTTACTTTGGAAGAGATTTTATGATTCCCCTCTAGGAACCTGATTTTGTATTTTAATATTTCTGGATCAAGAAGTTGTTTCTTTCACCAGGCTTAAATTCCTATTGCTGAAATAAAAACTCATTTAAAACAACCACTCTCAATAGCTAGAAAGAACAACTGGTTACAATCCTTGAGATACAGAATTTGTTTCCATATCAGTGAAGTACATTTTCTAATATCATTTCACTATCTTATTTTTCTTTTAATTTTGAATGTAGGCCACCTTTCAGCTCAACAATCTTTAAGGATTATGGAACATTGACAGTTATTTAGTTATGTGTTTACTTATTTATTTTTAAGGACATGAATTGACACTAATACCAAAGTAATCCTAAATATTGTAGCTTCTCAACTGATATCAGGTCTTACCTTGTGAGAATCATATATTAGTAAGGGCTAGCCAACATCCTTTGAAGGCTCCCTTTTCCCATAGGCCCACTCAAAAAATAGATCCTTTCCTAATTAAAATATGTTCACTTTCTCAGATTGTCCCGGTGCTTTCTTAGTAGGAATGAGGGGAATTTCATAAGGAGATTGGAAGTCTCCTCTTCCACACAAACAAAAATTGGCAATCTTTATCTCTTTTGACAGCTGGTGGCATCTTTCTGAAAAGCTTTCAAAGCATAGATCATTTCTTCATAATGAAACCTGTGTGCTCACACACAGTGGGTTGAAATTCTTATCTTATGCTACAGTAAAATGCTCTAATTTCAAGTCACAAAAGGATTCTGTACCCTTTACTTAGGAGAGCTGTGCAATTTGCCCATAAATAGACTGTTCAGCACCATTAGTGCATACCGTAAGTGTGCAGTGACATCATAACCTTTTCAACCTTTTCAGCCTTGAATGTGTTTTTTCCCTTTGAAGAATGACAAATGACAAAGGGGTGAGTGAGCCCCCCAAGCAATATTTTTGCCTTTAAGGATGAACTTGGGGACTTTAGCTTGATCCCCTCACAGGAGGAAAAAAAAATCCGTTTCATTGTCACCTGAGCCAAGACAGTTTTATTTATTTATTTTTTTTCCTCTTTCTGTCCCTGGTCCCATAGCCAAGAGAGACCTCAGACTTCTAAGCTTCAGAGATAGATCTTTGCATGATAGAAAAATTTTATGAGGGCAGTGATCAGAAAAGTACTGAAATAACATTTATTAAGTACCTACCATGTCTTAGATTCTTTGTTAGTCATTGAGGGTAGAGGTGATTATAGAGTATTAATACAACCTATGGTTTCTAATCTTTGGTACTAAGTAGCATATGTTTCCTAGCTTGACAAGATAGATTTGGGTGGAGAAGGAAAGGGAATGTGGTGAAAGGGCGAGAAGAGAGTAGTTTGTTCTGTTTTGTTTTGTTTTAAAGAACAAGAGGGAAGAGTGAGTATTTTATTGGCAACAGTCCTTTCTGTTGGCAGGGCAGTGACTAACTCTAGCGCTCATTCCATTGCTCTCCATAGAGTTCTTGCACTCACAGTGACCTCCAGTTATTGTCCCAGGTATTTGTGTCTTGGAGAGTCCCTTTCTAAATCTGCCTACCCACTCACTTCCCTAATTCATTCAGAATTTTCTCAAACTTGTGAGATATCTTTTCACTTCCATTTTAGGTACACCTGAGAGCCTGGCAGAAAAAGAACGGCAGCTCTCTACCATGATTACCCAGCTGATCAGTTTACGGGAGCAGCTCCTGGCAGCGCATGATGAACAGAAAAAACTGGCAGCCTCACAAATTGAGAAACAACGGCAGCAAATGGACCTTGCTCGCCAACAGCAAGAACAGGTGAGCCCTGCAAAAGGAGCTGATGAACTGGAGATGTGGAATGTGCCAAGCTCAGAGAGTAATCACATTGATTGGTTTATTTGTCATAAGCCTTCCTAAAAAAAGACAAGGAAAGAAAGAAGCCTTCTGGAAATCTAGAGTCGTTGAGAATACTGAGGGGATATGTGGAGGACAAAGAAAGGCATAATAGCAACTGGTCATAACTGAAGTGATAATATTGTTCCAGAACATTTGCATTTGATTAATTATTCAGGGATACTTGTTCATGTAGGTATCACATATATCCCTAGTGTAGCTTAACCATGACTAAATCGCTTCTCTCTGGACTTCTTTTCTCATCCAGTAAAAGAAGATCCTGGTCTAGAAAAACTTTGAGAATCTTAACTTACTGGTTCAAGCTAGGGTGACTACATGTCTGTTTTTCCAGAATAGCTCTGATTAATGTCTGTTTTCCAGAGTAATTATTAATACTCCCCTCTTCTACCTGTGAAAGTTGTCCTGGCTAGGCTGATAAATTATATGGTCACTCTCTTTTAGCATAGGTAAATCATTAAAAACAAATTAACACATGGCTCCTGGAAGAATTTGACTTCATTGATTTAGAAGTGAGAAGGAAGAAAAATAGCAAAGTTTAAGTGGGTATCTTTTAAAAAATAAATCACTTTCCCAAATATTTTTCCTGGCTCATAAGAGTACATTAATCTAACAGGGATCCTATAGAGTAATCCCTGATGCTTTAGATCAGACAGATCCAAATTAATGTGCAGTTTTTAGGAATCTGACATTATTACTGGAATTATCTTTTCAGTTAACTGTATTTTATAGGGGTATATAGAGCAATATATGCTCTGTTGATTTTAATGAGTTGTGACGTCTGGTATTTTATATGCTTGAATATTTGCCCACATGTAGGAATACGGACTCAGCCCCTAATGGAAAATAACATAAAGGAACACTGTAAAAAATCAGAAGTTAGAATGTCATTTAGCCATCCAGAGATGACACAGTAATTAACTATTGACACTTGTGAATAAGCTAGCACAAATTAATCTTGACACATTTGCAGACGAGTGATATCTTACAGTGAACACTTTGTAATTATATTTCAAAATGAAAATTAAATGACACTTAAAACTAGGTTGTCATGCTCAATGAAGCGAGCATGTAGCTCAACCAATTGGCAAATAAAATTCAGAATTTGAGCCACATGGTGCTTATGTACCATACTTCACTGTGTCAAACCCATACGTCAGAGTGGATGATAGTAATTGCACTGTGGTGTTTTGGATGCATTTCTATGCAGCACTTTATCACTTAGGAGGGACCATCAATATTAGATGTCTAGTGGTGTTTCACTGGATTGCTAAGAGGAAATAAATATTCAGAGATCCAGCATGTATACCTAGAGCTGCAGAGTTGTCCATTTCTGATTTGAGTGGTGGTAAGCAGAGTGAGCCTTGTCAACCTGATTAAATACTATTTCCATTTTGCTTATAAAGCTTTGGGGAGGAGTGGTCCCGTTTCTTAAACTGTAGCCTGTGTTAGGGGCAGCTTTATCATGACGTCTAGTATGAACCAGTCATCACCAGAAACCATTAAGCCATATTTGGGGGCAGACTGCTATTTGTCATCTTCTGCTGAAAGGAATGTAATTTGGGTATTTCCCTCTACTCTAGGCTAAAATATCAAAAAGACTCAGGAAGTATACAGCTGAGGAGTAATTCACACTCATTTCCAACACTGTCCATTTTCCAGAATGTTTGGAAATAGAAGAAATAGGGAAGAAATAACTCTTGCCTATAGGCATCATGAAACCAAGTCATCCTAAGAGCTTTCTGGCCATTTTTTTCTCTGGCTTCCTAGGTTGGCAGTGAGTGTGTTCTCACTAAGGGGCATTCCCATGGGTTTCAAGCTCCAGCAGCTCAGATTTTGAGGTAATAAGCAGCCTGACACCTAACTCATGTTTTATAGTAAACACTATTATCCTAAAGAAGTTCTTTGCTCTCCTGAGGGGAAGATTCAGTCTTCAATGGGGCTTGCATTAAGTGGTTAATGCTTTTTTTTATAGACCAGATGACATGTTAAGATGTTGAATTTGTTGGATGAAGCAAGGGAATACAAAACTTATATGTGGATCTTGTACTATAAAACTAACACATTACAGTAAAAAAGATGTGAATAAATATGAAATTTTGTTTAAAAAAAAGCTTTGTATGTTACGCATTACATCAGCAAAAAAAGAGATAAGTTTTTGCTTTTTGCTGTTTTTTCTTTTGACAATCCCTTGATAATATTTGTAAGCATTATCAGTTCTAAAAATCTTTACAGTAGAAAAGATCTCACCAAAGTAGCCCATATTATAAGTCATAGAAAGTTCTTTCATGTCTTTGCTTATGGGTTTTACTTTTAAAATCCAAATTAAGCTCCTCAGAAACATGTAGCCAACATTTTCCTGTCTTTATTATCCAAGGATCAGATTTTGAAACTCCCATTCTTCCCAGATGACCAGTGCAGATATAGATGAACTGCTCACAAATGTAATACAAGGTGGGTAGTTTTCATGTACAGGTCAAGATTTAGGGGTGAGCAGAGAGATGGCACCTGTTTGAAATATTTCCCTTCTCTCCAACTTTCTGATTCTGCCTCTCTCATTTTATAGGAATTCTTTCATATTAGAAGTACAGTAAAACATTCTTGTAATACCAGGAAATGTACCTCAGGTAATAGCAAAGGTGTAAGCATTTCATTTTAACTTAATGAAATTTTATTTCTGATAGATTGCAAGACAACAGCAGCAACTTCTGCAACAGCAGCACAAAATTAATCTCCTGCAACAACAGATCCAGGTCTGTGTATTTATTACTCTCGTCTGATTATACTTAGATACTTTCCTCCTTGAAAACGGAATTTAAAATGCTGCAAATGCACCCTTCTCTTATAAACAGCACCAACAGGGCTTTTATTCAAGGATGTTGTATACAGTTGTATAAATGGGTGTAGGAAATATCGACTTGGTGGAAGTCTAAGCATTCTTTTCTGATGTGATGCATCAGCAGGATAAACCTTACCTTTTCTACCATCTGCCATGTGACTAATACAACCTAGTGAAAACATAATGGTTTCCAAGGTGGCATACTCCTGCTAGTTTTATTGCCACAAAATTACTTGCTCTGTATTTTACCATCTGATAGTATCATGGGTAGAAGCTTATGTTTATTTGCTTGTTAGGATGTCTGATTGGGCCAATTATGAGAAGAATCTTATGATCTAGGAAAGGTTGGTAATAATTAATTTGTTCTTTTTAGATATTAACTCCATTTCTGCTAGGTGATAAAAAGGAGTATAAAGATTAGTAATTGTCTTCAAGAAGCTTATAGTCTAGAAAGGAAGAAAAACTTGTTCTTGAGTAATTGTAATACAGTTTAGAAATTTCTTTTTCTTTATTCCTTTTCTTTCTGTCTTTCTTTTTTTTTTTTTTTTTGGTGGCAGGGTAACACAATATAGAGATCATAATTACAATGGCCTGAGAAAGAATTCTGGTTTCTGTTATTCCATTAGATATTTGACAGTTAATTCAACTAACAGCTATTTGACATAGGTAAGGGACGTGATCTCCATTTTTGGATATGTGCATAGGTGGGTGTGTGACTTCTAGAAAGCCTTAGAGTAAGCAGCTGGTTGTCTGGTGATTAAATCTCAGGCATACCGATCCCAGAGTTACATGTACCCACCACAGCCTCTGGGTTTCTCTTGGTTGTTGTAGGTATTTTCTATACTGGGATATATTATTCAGCCTAGTTGGGGCACTATATTCTGAATTATATTAGTCCTTTCCTTGGGATTAGTATTACACCTTCGTATGTTTTTAAAAATCATTTACATGAAGTTATAACTTATTTCACCTTTCCAATGAAAGTCAATGGTTTAGGTCTTCTCTTTATTGTGTAGTCACACTTAGTGTTCTGGGTAGTAGTCACTGCATTTAAAATACTGATTTGGTGTCTGAAGAAGTGTTTGTACCTAATTTGGCACTTTGTCCATCTTTCCTAGGAAGTTTTAACTAGTGTTCGTTGCTGTTGTTTTAATTAGTTCTGATTTTGTATTCCATACTCAAGTCTATATGTTTCAAAATAGTGAATCCAAACATAATAGATAGTATATCTCTGGCATTTTGGACAGTCGGCTTTTATAATTAAATCTTGGAATAATTTTTTATCCTGATGTCTTATGACTCATGCTGAGATCCTTAATTAAATAACTGTCCAGGTGTTCCCTTTCTCTGCCCTTATTAGAATTTTTGGTGTGTCTCCCACTGCTAAGGTCAAGATTTTTAGCCTGTGGCTTCCTACATTTTTCTCTAGATTCCCCTCTATGAACTTGGTAGGTGTTAAATAACCTGATTGTTTAGAGTACTTTCTGTTTCTCCTATTTGTAAAGCAGAAATGGAAGAAATTCCCTGAGATGTTTTCATATCAGTTACTTATTATTAATGTTTTTACTACCTCTTTATTACCTACTTCGTTATTTGTTTTGCATATATTTCACTTCTTAGTCCAAAGTTGTTTGCCTTAACTGGATGTCTTAACTGATGTGTACCTGTGGTACTGAGGATCTCAGATGAATAGCAACAAAATTAGTTCAGCCTATATTTGTGAAATATTATAGGCATTTATTGATTACATTCTATAGTCATAATGACTGTGTAAGTTGAAATCTTTTTCAGGAAACTAGAACATGATCTTAAAATATTATTTGTCAGAATGTTCAATTTGAGAAGACAAGAAAATTGGTTTTTCAAGTGTTTTAATAGAAGTTCAGTTGCTTTAAATTTTATACATATTTCTCATTGTTTAAATTTTTAAAATTTGAAGTCTATCAGGCCTTGATCTCAGCAGTATAAACTATAAAAATCATAGACAGATTCAAAATATTTACATTCATTTTAGAAATATGGGATGGATTCTTTGTAACAAGAATTCATATTTTATTTTTTAAAAAAAGAGGAGGCAATAATCTGTATTACAGTTTAATCTGTCCTGAGCTACTGCTTCACTGCATATCTTGTCAGTGTTTATCTAATCGAGTATGACACCATTCAAAGAATTTTTCAAATACCGAAAAACATTTGCTCCTTACACAAAACATATTCATCTCTGACACAAAGCACATATTTGATATTCAGAATTTTAGTTATTTTTTTGGAAGGGAAATGGGTTAACTATATTTTCACATACAGTTTTTGGCCAGCCATAGGCATGATCAAACTTAAGAGAGAGACTTTTGTTGGACTCATATTAATTTGAGCAAAATATGAGATTTAAGGAATGCTTCAAACATTTTTCTATCATGAAAAAATTCTCTCTTTAAAAATAACAGACATTAAAATTAGATAAAAAATACAAAACCTAACTTCTCTTCTAAAACTGAACGAATATAGTGACAATTTGAGATCCCAAGTTTGACCTTTTTCCTTCTTTTAAAATCATGTATTCTAGAACTTATTTCCTAACAGGGTCAGCAAGATTAAGCCTTGGCAATTGGCCATAGATCCTAAGTATCGGGTGATTATGTTCAAGATTGTTCTTTACTTCTAGTTCAGAATGCTGACTTCTGAATTAGTGCTTGTTGCTTTGGAATTTGCAAGCTGTAATAAAAAGAAAGGAAAGAGTGTCTAACCTATTATAACAACCACACACAAACACATCTGGGTCTATAATAATGGAAACAAATGAAAACCTGAATGATATGCACACATTGAAAGGCAGAATTCTTCATTAGCAATAGGAAAAGGCAGGTATCAAAAGTCTTTGAGCTTATTTTTCTTATTTGCAGTCATTCAAAACTTATTGTGTATATGTAGTTAGAAATTATTTCATTTATGTATTTTTTGCTGCTAAGTTGCTGCTAAGTCGCTTCAGTTGTGTCCGACTCTGTGCGACCCCATAGACACCAGCCCATCCGGCTCTCCCGTCCTTGGGATTCTCCAGGCAAGAATACTGGAGTGGGTTGCCATTTCCTTCTCCAATGCATGAGAGTGAAAGTGAAGTCGTGTCCGACTCCTAGCGATCCTGTGGACTGCAGCCTACCAGGCTCCTCCATCCATGGGACCTTCCCGGCAAGAGTACTGGAGTGGGTTGCCATTGCCTTCTCCATCCAGTTTCCTTGAATGTAATTTTAATGTAATTTCACCTTGGTAAATTATAACTAAAATTTTAAAGAGATACTTTTTAAGACTATGTGGACTTCCCAAGTGGCACTAGTGGTAAAGAACCCACCTGCCAACGCAGGAGACCCAAGAGACACGGCACANTCTCCATCCAGTTTCCTTGAATGTAATTTTAATGTAATTTCACCTTGGTAAATTATAACTAAAATTTTAAAGAGATACTTTTTAAGACTATGTGGACTTCCCAAGTGGCACTAGTGGTAAAGAACCCACCTGCCAACGCAGGAGACCCAAGAGACACGGCACAGTTTTCATTCATGGGTCAGGAAGATCCCCTGGAGGAGGTCATGGCAGCCCACTTTGGTATTCTTGCCTGGAGAATCTCATGAACAAGGGAGCCTGGCAGACTAGAGTCCATAGGGTCACACAGAGTCAGACATGACTGAAATGACTTAGCATGCATGCATGGTCTTTAAGCCATGCTGAAATCATAAAATGAATGATTTTATGAACCAGTGTTTTTATAGTTTTGATGAGTTATTTTTTACCATTTCAAAAATCAGGTTAATAACTTTAAATTATTTTTTAAATTCTTTAATATCAACAGATCTTTTAGTAGGCTGTTGTCTTAGTGAATTCTAATCCCTCTGTTTGTGCTTTGGGGAAAAGAGTGATTCCTCTAATCTGTTACACAGTAAGTAATTCCCTGGATCAGATCAGATCAGTCACTCAGTCATGTCTGACTCTCTGCAACCCCATGAACCATAGCACGCCAGGCCTCGCTGTCCATCACCAGCTCCTGGAGTTCACCCAAACCCATGTCCATTGAGTCAGTGATGCCATCCAACCATCTCATCCTCTGTCATCCCTTTCTCCTCCTGCCCTCAATCTTTCCCAGCATCAGGGTCTTTTCAAATGAGTCAGCTCTTTGCATGAGGTGGCCNTATTTACAACATTTTAATCAGTCATTAAATATAAGTCTAATTTACGCAAACTAGAAAATATTTTGCAACTCTTGATTTCTTGATCCATCCATATATTTATTCATCTAACCTCATTTGGCCAAATGAGTCAGCTCTTTGCATGAGGTGGCCAAGGTATTGGCGTTTCAGCTTCAGCATCAGTCCTTCCAATGAACACCCAGGACTGATCTCCTTTAGGATGGACTAGTTGGACTCCTTGCAGTCCAAGGGACTCTCAAGAGTCTTCTCCAACACCACAGTTCAAAAGCATCAATTCTTCGGTGCTCAGCTTCCTTCACAGTCCAACTCTCACATCCATACATGACTACTCGAAAAACCATAGCCTTGACTAGACTGATCTTTGTTGACAAAGCAATGTCTCTGCTTTTAATATGCTGTCTAGGTTGGTCATAACTTTCCTTCCAAGGAGTAAGTGTCTTTTAATTTCATCACCATCTGCAGTGATTTTGGAGCCCTCAAAAATAAAGTCAGCCACTGTTTCCACTGTTTCCCCATCTATTTGTCATGAAGTGATGGGTCTGGATGCCATGATCTTTGTTTTCTGAATGTTGAGCTTTAAGCCAGCTTTTTCACTGTCCTCTTTCACTTTCATCAAGAGGCTCTTTAGTTCTTCTTCACTTTCTGCCATAAGGGTCGTGTCATCTCCATATTTGAGGTTATTGGTATTTCTCCTTGATAATCCCCTGGATATGAGGCCCCAAAGTTAGATATTTTTGATATTTCCAGGACTGAAATGGGGCTTTTCAGGTGATGCTAGTGGTAAAGAACTCACCTGCCAGTGCAGGAGACACGAGATGTAGGTTTGATCCTTGAGTGGGGAAGATCCCCTGGAGGAGAGCATGGCAACCCACTCCAGTATTCTTGCCTGGAGAATCCTATGGACAGAGGAGCCTGGCAGGCTATAGTCCATAGGGTTGCAAAGAGTTGGACATGACTGAAGCAACTTAGCATGGACAGAAATAGCACAGTTTTTATCAAGTTTGTGGAAAGCAAATCTAACAGATCATGGAATATGGATCCTTGAATTTGGGAATATTGCTCTTGCTGTAATTCCAAAGAACAAATAACTGCTTCAGTAATTTCTTTCTCCTTGTCTCCCACATTGCACCATAGTATCTTGGTCAGTCTTCTGAAGCATTTTATTTATGAATTATATTGACTAGTAAACAAAATTCACTTTGAATCCATTGGATATATCAGTACGTATTTACAACATTTTAATCAGTCATTAAATATAAGTCTAATTTACGCAAACTAGAAAATATTTTGCAACTCTTGATTTCTTGATCCATCCATATATTTATTCATCTAACCTCATTTGGCCAAATGAGTCAGCTCTTTGCATGAGGTGGCCAAGGTATTGGCGTTTCAGCTTCAGCATCAGTCCTTCCAATGAACACCCAGGACTGATCTCCTTTAGGATGGACTAGTTTAACAATCTAGAGAAGATATTCTTCATGGATATATCATATTTTTTGGTTTTGATAGAATGTTATTTAGGGCCTTTCCTGGTGGTCTTCCCTGGTGGCTCAGAGGGTAAAGTGTCTGCCCGCCATATAGGAGACCTGAGTTCGATCCCTGGGTCGAAGATCCAGGAAGATCCCCTGGAGAAGGAGATGGCAACCCACTCCAGTACTCTTGCCTGGAAAATCCCATGGACAGAGAAGCCTGGTAGGCTACAGCCCATGGGGTTGCAAAGAGACGGACGTGACTTCACTTTCACTTTCACTTTCAGTAGAAACATATTTAATGACAGCATTTTGTTGCTAGAATTTGATCTTTGCAAGAGGATTCACTTTATTAAAATATCTCTATGAGACACTCTTTTTTTCAGAATTTGAGTCCTAATTTTACCATTGGCCAGTTAGGGGGATAAAGGAAAGCTATACTCTCCAGGGTTTTTGTATACTTACTTCATTTTGGTTTTTGGTTGACTCAGGAACTTAGAAGGAAAACCAACCATAGCAGCTAATAACCTTTCAAGTCTGTTGCTACTTATAAAGCATTCTCAGGAACAATAAGCAGAAACCCGCCAGACTCGGAGAAGATTTATTTTATCTGAAATTTTTACAATATATGTGTTAGGTGCTTTTGGTTTGGATTCTGTGGTGGCTTCATTTTAGGTGGTCTCTAGTGGTGAAGAGAAGTACATGGGGGGCAGGCAGCTGTGGGGTCCTGAACAAAGGGGCTTTGCAAGACTTGGATCAGGGGCTAGTGGAGATGCCCCTTTCTGGGTACCAAACAAGCACAGGAAATCAAGGAAACCCAGGTTTTGCTACTAGGCTTCATGACCGTCTCCATCAGTGTTCCTTGCTCACCTGTGTGTCCTGGCAGCCCTCTCACAGAGCCCCTGTACACAGGTTTGCAGAGACCCCTGGCAGATAGTGTAGAACCAAGACTTTCTGGGCCAGATATCCTTTCAGAGAAAACTCAGCTGCCTGCCAGCTCTTCCTGTGCTATGTTTCTGTGCTGCTTTATTTGAGGTTGCAAGTACCTGGAAGAGAGAAGCAGATGTTTTTCAAGAATGTTTATGAAACTTCTATTCTTAAGGTACACATTAACGGGACCCAAATTCTCTTGCATTTGCAGCTTACTTCTTGAAATTGTGTACGTGTCCTCTAGAATTTGCTTGGGCAAATCTTTATCCATGGGCATTGGAAACCCCTTGGTTTCTGCGTTGAAGCTGTTCCAGTTTTGTCAATGGCACCCCACTCCAGTCCTCTTGCCTGGAAAACCCCATGGACGGAGGAGCCTGGTGGGCTGCAGTCCATGGGGTCGTTAAGAGTTGTACATGACTGAGTGACTCCACTTTCACTTTTCACTTTCATGCATTAGAGAAGGAAATGGCAACCCACTCTAGTGTTCTTGCCTGGAAAATCCCAGGGATGGGGGAGCCTGGTGGGTCGCACAGAGTCGGACACGACTGAAACGACTTAGCAGCAGCAGCAGCATGAGACACTTTCTTTTTTCAGACCTGAATAGTGTGATCCATATATTCATATCTCTTTAGACCTCAATTTTAGAGTTAATTCAAGTGGCTCTTTTGTGTACTATATAGACAGTGTCCTCTCCTCACATCACTGACCTGTCAACAGTGATCTCTTAAGAAGGGATTGGTTGGTTGGGATTTTATTTGGCATTTGGCTTCCTGGGCCAGAGCTAGTGATTCAGTTAATTAATATACATATACCGTTGGGGATAAAATTGTGAAACTTGAATTTTGTGGTTGTTAATCATTATGATTAATATATGGGCTTCCCACGTGGTGCTAGTGGTAAAGAATCTGCTTGCCAATGTAGGAGAGATAAAAGACACAGATTTGATCCCTGGGTTGAGAAGATCCCCCGAAGAAGGAAATGACTGAAGTGTTTCCAGACATGTTTCAGACATGACTGAAACGACTTAGCATGATTAATATACAATATTCATTGTCTTTCTGTCACCATTTAATACATGAATTGGATGATGAACTCAGTCTGTGGAAGGCCTGAACTAACGCCATTGCTGCTGCTTTGCAGATACTTTCTCTCATCTGAAAACTTCTCTTTTAAATGCTCTGATTATACATGCTGCTTATTTATACAACCAGGGGTTTGTCTCTTCACTGAAGCGTCACTCTATTCTTTAGGAGTATGTGAGTATTTTTAATACGTAGTGTTTTCTATTTCGATTATAATATATTCATCCATGCTATTTGCATATTTTGTGCGTCTGTATGTTTGTCGTGTGGTGGAGTGCCATTAAATTGTGTTCTCCTTTCTTCCTACATAACCAGTAGTCGTATTAATATTATGAGTAGAGAAGTGATTGTTTTTAAACCATTAAACAGAATAACTTGAGATGTACTCTCACCTTTTAAGGAGATAAATATTGCCTCTTGTTTCCTTCAATATGATTAACTACAGGCATTTCAGGTATCTGCTGAGCAGAATAAGGACTACCTTTTTATGTGAAGTAGTTGTCTAAAGATCAGAAATAATTACTTTGTACATTAGCCTTCATGGCCTGCATGACCTGGTTAATTAATTTTTTGCCAGGATAATAATAATAGATATATATTTGAAGATATGCTTCATCATTTAGTATCTAATTGACCTCTAATTTTAAGAGCTGGACCTTGCATTTATTGTCTTTTGGAATTGGCTGAACAGACAGCAGAAAGACTGAGGAAAGTGAGGAGCCTTGCAATCTCACGTGGTTCCTCTGTTTTATGTTGTACATGTTGTATCTCTTTGTTAATTGTATTTAGCATTGATAAACAAAAAGCAATTATACTGCTCCTGTTTTGGCTCTAGCAAATAGTCCTTTTTTTGGGTGTTATTGATCAGGTAAGGGATCTCCTTTCAGCAGCCTCTGAACAGGACTAAATAAACCCATTGAAAGTAACTCGATACTTCTATTAGCATTGTATGTGTATCTGATACTCTTGCAATGAAATGAGAGTTCTAAACAAAGCTTAGAAGTCTAGGATTAGCCCCCAGTTTCAGCAAACTCTTAAAATATTTTGTAATTCTATCTTCAATCATGAATTAGCCAGGAAAAACAGACCCTCTCTCCTCTATTTCTCTGCTGTATGCTGTTTTTAATTGCCCATGGGCAAGCTGCTGTGATCTTTGAAAGTTTAAATCCAAGATAAAAATGCAAATCTAATTATTTCTTTTATGTAATCGAATTAACTTTTTAAGTAATGATAGATGCTCTATAGCCTGCTTCTAACATTTTAATAATGAAGTTCCTGAATTATAAAGAATAGGTAAAGCTGCTATAATTCATGAATAGCAATCGCCTTAGATAAAAATATAAATTCTTATTGTGGATTAGAAACTCTGTGCGAGTTAATCATGCTAGATGGTTAAAGTTGGAGTTGATCTAGAAATAAAAAGAGTTTATACCGAACCAGATTCTTTTAGCTGCCGTATAGAATTATTAATCAGCTTACTACCTATTTTCTTATGGCAAAGATCTCATTCAGCTGACCAGAGCCTGATGGTGAATCAATGCTTTTCATGCACTGTTCTTTAGTTTCCTGAGCTCTCTCTAGGTGACTCTCCCTTCTGTATCTTATCTACTTCTGCTTATCTCTCAGACTTTACTCCCCAGCTCCTTCTTAAATCAGGGAAGATTCAAGGAAGCCAAGGCCTCTGCTTCTCTGGGATTAAAGAAGAGTGCGAGAGTGCATTACCTCTTAAGGGGCAGGAGGGTATGGAGCCCAGCGGGCAGATGATCCAGGTGGTGCCGGCATATGACATTACGTAGCACTGAATCAGTTCCCCAGCGAAAAAGCAGCTCGTCTCTCTGTTTCCCTCAATGTCTCTGATTACACTGAGGGCTCAGTTTAGTGTTAGTACACTTTAAACCCTTTTCCGGTTGTGCTAATCTCTCTTTGTAGGCGAGAGAGATCATCTTAGTCTTGGAGCTTTGGGGAACAATAGTGCTTAGAATTAAAGTAAAACTTTTATGTTTATTGTTACGTTATCATTTACTTAAGTGATTTTCTATTGAATTTCCTATTGGTTTTCTATTTGAGGTAGTGCTTTTGAAATAAATATATTTAAGCAAAAAAAAAAGGTCAATTTAATTAAAACTATAAGTAAGTAATAATTAGGTACTTGGATATGGCAAAGGTTATAAAGGCAGTTCTTTAATGATGGGATTTTAAGACAATATTGCCGGAGCACTACCGAGAGAGATGTCAGATGTTCCGCTTCCATTCTTCTGCTTTCACAGAATGTTAAACTTGGACACATCCTCCAGTGGTCCTCGTGGCTCTCACTCACTGATCAGGGGTAGGGTGGGTACCTATTTCTATTGTACAACAATATAGTGAGTTTACTGTTAAGCTATACATAAAAATAACCCTAAGTTCATGTTTTCTCTCCTTTTTTTTTTTTTTGGAATTAAAATGCCCTTTCCTTTTATGAAGCATAGATGATAATAGATGGTGGGTGCTTCATTTCTTTGTTTTCCAGTAGTTTTAGTAAAATAAAAAGTTCCCAAATATATGTAAGTTCCCACTTCTGTTTTTCTTTGAAATTTCCTTGGAACTCTTTCTCTAGTGCAAATCCTTTACTTTATACAAGAGAGCTGAGGTGTAGACAACAACTCGTCCAGGCTTAAAAAGCTACATGTTGTCAGAGCCATGAGTGAAAGCCAGTTGTCTTTGACTTCTAGACTAGTACTATTTCCAACATTCCAGGTTGTATCTCAATTTACCCTCTTTGTGATAGGAAAATCTTAGTGCACTTTAGTTGCCCAGTTTGTAAAATGTGAATAATAATACCTAACATCTAAAATCTCATTACACTCTCTTTACCCTTAAATAGAAAAAAAAAAAAAAAAAGAAGATTGGCCGTTAGAATCAGTTTATATCTCAGAACTAGTACAGCTTTGGCTGCATCCTCACAAAGAAAGAGATAAAAAGGACAAAACTGTAATCTTTTTGTAACATGGTATGAAATATATTTATGGCTGAGTGATTCTTTTGCTGCGTGCATGCTAAGTTGCTTCAATCACGTCCAGCTCTGTGTAGTGCTATGGACTGTAGCCTGCCAGGCTCCTCTGTCCATGGGATTCTCCAGGCAAGAACACTGGAGTGGGTTGCCATGCCCTCCTCCAGGGGATCTTCCCGACCCAAGGATCAAACCCAAATCTCTTAAGTCTCTTGCATTCGCAGGCAGGTTTGTGACTCAGCTGGTAAAGAATTCATTTGCAATGTGGGAGACTTGGGTTCAATCCCTGGGTTGGGAGGATACTCCGGAGAAGGGAAAGGCTACCCACTCCAGTATTCTGGCCTAGAGAATTCTGTGGACTGTATAGTCCTTGGACGACTGAGCAACTTTCACTTCACTTCACTTCTTTACCACTAGCGCCACCTGGGAAGCCCAATTCTTTTTTTTTTCCTTTTAAAAATTGATTTAATTGAAGTTTAATTGAGCTACAATGTTGTGTTAGCTTCTTTCTTTTTTTTAATTCATATATATTTAATATAAATTCATTTATTTTAATTGGAGGCTAATTACTTTACAATATTATATTGGTTTTGCCAACATCAACATGAAAACGCCATGGGTGTACATGTGTTCCTCATCCTGAACCCCCCTCCCACCTCCCTCCCTATACCATCCCTCTGGGTCATCCCAGTGCACCGCCCCAAGCATCCTGTATCATGCATTGAACTGGCGATTCATTTCACATATGGTATTATACATGTTTCAACACCATTCTCCCAAATCATCCCACCCTCGCCAATTCTTTTGGTATTTACATATAAATGTCTTAGTTAACGATACAATTGAGTTGGCAAAAAAATTCTGTGGATCCAAATGCATTTTTGGCTGACCCAATACTTTCTAGGGGCTTAAAAGTGATAGGTCTCTATGCTGAGGCTCAGTCACCTTTAATGTTAGTACTTTTTTTATAGCAATCTTCTGCAGTGTTGAAGGTGAGCAGTGGTTTAAAATTATTTTTTTCTGTGAAATTGGCTAATTTGATATATATGAGGAGTGTATGAATCTGAATGTACTTTTAAGCTGGATTTGTGCATATAAATAGAAGGTAGAAAGAATAAAATGCATTGCCTCAGAGTGTATGTAATCTAGAACCAGCACAAGTATCAGGGACAAATACATCAAGATTTAAATTCCAGTTCTACTACTTATTAATTCTGAAACATGTTTTGCTACTTATTAGCTATAACAAAAGTTACTTCATGTCTCTGAGCATGTGTTTCCTAATTCCTAAGAAGATGAATAATGATAGTACCTTACTAGCTGTGGGGTAGGAGAAGACAATGGCACCCCACTCCAGTACTCTTGCCTGGAAAATCCCATGGATGGAGGAGCCTGGTGGGCTGTAGTCCATGGGGTCGCGAAGAGTCGGCCACGACTGAGCGAGTTCACTTTCACTTTGCACTTTCCTGTATTGGAGAAGGAAATGGCAACCCACTCCAGTGTTCTTGCCTGGAGAATCCCAGGGATGGGGGAGCCTGGTGGGCTGCCGTCTATGGGGTCGCACAGAGTCGGACACGACTGAAGTGACTTAGCAGCAGCAGCAGCAGCTGTGGGATTAGAGATCATCATTTAAAAAAAACTCGACTAAGTGCTCAATGCATTTTATCTGTCACTATCATCATTGTTGTATGAGCTATAGGAATAATTTCAGAGTCCCTAACAGTGAAACACACATGTACATGTCTTGTGACTACATGTTTAGCATGTTTATATTTACATACATATGCATATTTAGAACCCACAAATTAGTGATGTGAATATAGGATAATCAGTGCGCAAGCACCGTAATCAATTAGTATCACCAGGGCGGTCTCGAGCATAAGAAAGGACAAAAATTTTCTCTGGCTGCCAAATGAGAACTATTTTAATTGTCAGTAAGAGGAGAGTAAGGTTTATCAGGTACTCAGAAATGGTTGACCAATAATTAGGTAGAACTGCCTGGAGAGTGTCTAAAAAGGAATGTGGCATTTTATTCTAGAAATTAGGGTCAAATTCTTACTTTTCACACTAAAACGGGCTTTTCTATTAGCTCAGTAGTGCTTGTGGGATAGTAAATGAACCTTTTCAATTTATTTTATAGCTTTTTTTTTTTAATACACAGATGAAGTTAGTGATGTAGCAGCACAAAATGCAAAAGTCCTGCTTGTTTAAAATAAAGTTGTTCATATAAATCTTATGTATGCCATCTCCTGTAAGTCAGGCGTTTGCCCAGCTTTTGTGAATTATGTCTGTACTTAGAATTTAAGAAGTTAAACAGTATGCATACCAGACTTGAGAGATGGGAAATAAAAATTGATATACTGTGTGACACTTGATATAGCACAGAGAAATATCTTTTAAATTTTAAAGGATATACTGACATAACCATTTTTAATTCACATAAGGTAACTCCTACTCAGAGTTATTAATGTTAGAGTCAGATATTTTTTACTTGTTCAAAATAAAAGAAAATAAATGATGCAAAAGATGTAATGTCTCAGTGTGAGACACTGGATTCATTTTAGCTGCCACCCAATCTATTAAGAAAATGTTAAAGTTGTAGCATTAAACAATGAAAGTTAAGGAATTCACAAATCAGAATAAAGTTCATCCCCAGTCAGGTCATAGTCTTGACTTTTGTTAAATATACATTTCAGTGGAAGATTTTTATCTTAAAATGTCTACAGATGAGTTTCTACAGTGGCTGAGATTAGTGCAGCTGGAAAGAGCTCTCCGCTAGGCTGACTCTGCTGCTTGAACATGTTGACAAGGTGAACGCACTGTCTTAAAAAATTCTAAACTTAAAATCAGGCCATGCTTGTTCCAATGCTGGAAATCATTTATTTCCCAGCCTCTCAAATGTTGGCCCTTTCTTATACATCCTTTAGTTGTATTATTAACAGGAAAAGAGGGGGAAACCCCAAGAAAACTGATTTTACTTTTGATTCTCTAATAAATTTTGTTCCCTTTGAAAAGTTGTGATGATGTCAAGAACCAGTTTCCCAAACAGAAAAGCGTTAACTTTTGTATTGTTATTTAATAAAAGATGGAAGTCTTAGTTTGGCATTTTTAAAGCTGGATTTGGCAGAAGTCTTTTGTTAATTTATATATAGTTAAGTACAGGGCACTTTAGGATTAATGTCACTGAATGTTGTCTAAGGAGGCAAGAAGAGAACTGAAACTTCTGGGAGAAGAAGGATTTCTAGCGTCTGGTTCAGGTATTTGTTTGTTTTAAAGGACCTTTTCCCTGCTCTGTGGCTGTCAGTCTCTTCTTCCTCCAGACTTGCATTTCATTGAAAATTGTGAATGTTGTGATGTTGTTATTCAGTCACTCAGTAGTGTCTGACTCCCTACGACCCCTTAGACTGCAGCACTCCAGGCTCCTCTGTCCTCCACTATCTCCTGGACTTTGCTCAAACTATGTCCGTTGAATCACTGATGCTATCTAACCATCTCATCCTCTGCCTTCTCTTTCTCCTTTTGTCTTCAGTCTTTCCCAGCATCATGGTCTTTTTCAATGAGTCAGCTCTTCACATCAGGTGGCTAAACTATTGAAGCTTGAGCATCAGTCTTTCCAATGAATATTCAGGATTGATTTTCTTTAGGATTAACTAGTTTGATCGCCTTGCAACCAAGGGACTGTCTTAGAGTCTTCTCCAGCACCACAGTTTGAAAGCATCGATTCTTCAGTGCTCAGCATTCTTTATGATCCAACTTGCAAATCCATACATGACTACTAGGAAAAAAATAGCTTTGACTATAAGGATCTTTACTGGCAAAGTGACATTTCTGTTTTTTTTTTTTTTTTTTTTTAATATGCTGTCTAGCTTTGTCATAGCTTTCCATCCAAGGAGCAAACATCTTTTAATTTCATGGCTGCAGTCACCATCTGCAGTGATTCTGAGACCCAAGAAAATAAAGCCTGTCACTATTTCCATTGTTTCTCCACCTGTTTGACATGAAGTGATGGAACCAGATACCATGATCTTTGTTTTTTGAATGTTGAGTTTTAAGCCAGCTTTTTTACTTTCCTCTTTCACTTTCATCAAGGGCTCTTTAGTTTCTCTTCACTTTCTGCCATAAGGGTGGTATCATCTGCCTATCTAAGGTTATTGATATTTCTCCTGGCGATCTTGATTCCAGCTTGTGAGTCATCCAACCATGGCATTTCACATGATCTACTCTGCACAGAACTTAAATAAGCAGGGTGACAATATACAGCCTTGTCTTACTCCTTTCCCAATCTTGGACCAGTCAGTATTTCCATGTCCAATTCAAACTGTTGCTTCTTGACCCACACACAGGTTTCTCAGGAAACAGGTGAGGTGACCTGGTTATGATAGCTTCTAGATAAGCAGCTTAGTATCTGGAAGCTAGAGTTTGAAGGACTCAACATGGTTATAATGACAGAAGAATGAGCTTAGATGCAGAAGGTGATGGAGAGGAAGAAAGTGCACATGAGTTGGAAGCTATTACCTTCCTTAGTGATGAATAACAGAGGTTCAAGGGAAAGAAAACCTAATTCCAAGTTTCCTCTCCACTGTACTCCATGTAATTCTTTGCATTGCTTTGTGCAGACTCAAATTTCTAAATTTTGTGTTTGAAGATTAGATGGAGAGGAGAAACTGTTAGATGACCTGATATTTGTCTTTGGAAAAGTAGAGAGGAGCATGCAAAAGTGAAATATTGGGTTCTAGCTGGAGGATAGTCTTGGACTATCAGACCAGGTCAGTGATAGAGCAAACATATAGCCTACTCCTGGAAGACTTCCAGCTTGTGGCTGGAATATGCGTAATGGAAGAGTGGACACCCGGGCAAAGCAAAATGAAGTTGTGCTTTTGAAATTGGCCTCCACACAACAACTGATTTTCTGTTAAGATTATCTGATTTCATTCTATTATGTATTGTCACATACACTGGTCTCTGACAGGGCCCTTTCATGGATTCCATTTTAAGGTGGATTCCATACCCTATGTTTAGGTCCACAGCCCCCCATATCAATACAGCATCTTTCAGTCTCAATAAAATACAATATCTTTCATTCTCAACAATTCCCCGACTATGGAAAGCCAGATTGGTAATATACAGTATACCTGAAGTCATTAAGATTACAAAGGCAAATGACTTGTATGGCAGAATTATAAACTATTTTATTGTTTTAGATTAGTTTAATTTTTTTCTAACACATTGCTTTTGTGTAAGAAAATCAGTTTAAAAATGTAAATGTACATTGAAAGACCCTTGTTTTCAATATTAGGAAAATTATTTAATTTATTATGGTATGTTCATGTGGTCAGTTGTTATAGACTATTAATAATGATACTGACAAGTAATTTTTAATGATTTAGGATAATGCCTTCAACATAACATTAGATGGCAGAAAAAAAACCTAGAACATAATAATGTAAATACAGTACAATCTTGGCTACATAAAAATAGGCATTTTAAAAAAGATTGCAAAAGGATACACTGCTTTTATAATTAACTTTATTATTATTTTACTTTAAAAATACAAGTAACAGAAAAGGAGGAGATATCTATCCTTTGTGTTCACCTCAATAGTTTGTGTTCACCAAATAGATAATCAAGTCTTACAACTTGACTGTTATAACATTCTGGTTTCTTTCATAGAGCGCTCAGTTAATCAAAAAAAACAGCCAGGTATCTAGATAACTGAAAAAAATACACAGATATAGATCTTTCCAGTGCTTTCAGGCTATTTTCCTGTCCTTGCCTCTATACCTGTTCCATCTCTTACTAATTTTCCCAACTTTGCCTATGTCACTGAGTTAATTCCATAGATTTGTTTGTTCCCTATGGCTCAGATAGGCCAGAATTTCAAGTCTTGGGAAAGAGAAGATGTGGAGATAATTATTGGTCTACTCTCACCAAAACTTTTTCTTCTCCCTTCTATTGAAGACACAGTCCCCGCTGAGAAACAGAATAGGATTAGGGAAGCATAGAATGGCACCCCACTCCAGTACTCTTGCCTGGAAAATCCCATGGACGGAGGAGCCTGGTAGGCTGCAGTCCCTGGGGTAGCTGAGAGTTGGACATGACTCAGTGACTTCACTTTCACTTTTCACTTTCATGCATGGGAGAAGGAAATGGCAACCCACTCCAGTATTCTTGCCTGGAGAATCCTAGGGATGGCGGAGCCTGGTGGGCTGCCGTCTATGGGGTCACACAGAGTCGGACACGACTGAAGTGACTTAGCAGCAGCAGCAGCAGCAGAATGGCAGAAAGAAGCATAGGCTTGGCCTCAAGATGCCCGCCCCTAGTCTTTGGTCTGCTTGTAATGACAGTACCTCTGGCAAACACTCTTCTACATCGATTCTCATTTCCATACATTTAGGAATAAAGATCATGGTACAAAATTATTCCTAAAATTCTTCGTGACTCTGACCTCCTGTGATTCTAGATAATGGAAATTAACTCTGGTTCTTAGAACATGGAGAGCAGTAGGTAGTCTCTGCTGCAAAGCTTTCAGGCAAATGTCAAGTTTGGCCACAGCATAAGCCATGTCCACGTAGGAATGTTTGCATTTTAAACCATTGAAAAGTTTTGAATTATGAGGTCAAATTCATGTTTCCTTTGTGGAGTTTTGTGATGGCTTGTAATTCCTGCCACATGAAATAATGGCTGAGGGGGATTTTTAGAGAAACACATTTAGGAAGAGGGCCTGTAAATGCCTGCTTTCAGGCCACACCAAACACATTTCTGCAGCCAATGACAAACTCCTGGCATTAGAGTTGTATAATGGAAAGGGTGACACAAACTTAATTTTAGTGTTGCAAGTGAAATATTATAATTTTAGGGAAAAAAATCCTTATAGCTTTGCTAACGTATTAATTGCAGGAAATTACAGCATATCCTAGAGAAGTATTATGTCAGTGGCATGTATAGCATATAACACCTTTTCCTAGGCTCTCTTGTTTTTACCCCAAGTGTTGCGTTTTCATTGGAAAGGAGATGTGTTAAGTAGTTAGAACTTTGTCTAACTGTGGGAGTGGTGCCGAGTGTGACTGACCGAAAACAGTTAAGCTGTGAAGGGAAGACTTCTGGGTTATGCTTCCTGGGAGTGGGTTTACTGCTTGAAGCATAATGTTGATGTGGCTATTCTTTTGGCCATTTCCTCATTTCTGGCTTGTTAGGTTTTATCTCCTAGTCCCAATAAATTTTCCAACTACAGTTTATTCATTGCGTTGCAAGATAAAGAATGAGAGAATTTCATTTCTGATGTGTGGTAGTTTAATATGGTTTTTCGATTTCCTCCCATTTTGTTTGAAGTAAATAGGGTAATTACTCACTAAAATTCTAATATCTTTCAGGGCTTTAGGGATGAATCTAAAACAGAACCATATAATGTTTTATTTAAGCAAATCCATGTTCTTATTAGGCAGTTCACCTTAATGTCATTTTTTATAAGTAAACTTTGTTTTATTTTTTCAAGGGTTATTTAATTAATTTTGTTGTACTACCATAGTCTGACATCTGCATCTGCTAAGGCCTGCAGGATGTGACTTGCGGTTTAAAAATGAAAATAATTTATTATTTTTAAAATGATAAATCATTCAGGAATGATACATAAATATGAATGCAAAAGCATCTGATGCACTTCTATTTCTTTCTTTTTTTCTTTTAGACTAAAGCGTATCTGCGGTTTATCTGTTTTTGCACAGAGCACTTAGGCCAGTTGTACATTTGATTAATATCTGACTGGATATGAGTGAAACCTATTCTGGAGAAACCACTGCCGTGCCAGCTTCTTGAACTGTTTATGGTCTCCATTAATTGCAGGGCTTTACCATATAACCATTGCGTAGATCTGGTTTTACTTATCAAATCCAGATCTGCTTTTTCTCCCCGTGTGGAGCAAGGTGAAGTTCCTTGTGCTACCAGCTTCTTATTTGGGGTTTCATAGCATGTTGGGAATTGAAGCTATCAGCCCTAGAACTCCCAGTGTTTCTGTGGAAAGATTAACATTGCTAAAGTAAATCTTTGGTAAGTTTGCTCTACATGCAACACAGTCAGGTTAAACAATCATTTTACTTTTTAGTTAAGTATTTGTTTTATTAATATGGACTGATACTCATTTTGTCTGTAGCCTTTTGCCCTATTTTGGATGAGTTGCTCCAAACTGGAAGGCTTTTAAAGTCTTGTCTTTAGTCTTTCACCGTAGACCCCCAGCGGGAGGAGTAGGTGAGAGAATGAGGTGAGGGACAATACAGAGAAGATGTCTGTGAAAAAGTTAACATTATCTTTTCTCCTTAAGAAAGCTTGAAGATCATATTTTCTTTGGAAATGAGATTGTATGAGGGAGTATTTTGGTTTGGTTTATAAAAAGACTGTTTCACTTTCCTAGTAAAAAGGGCTGGCTGTTCAGTAGTAGTCTTAATTTCCACCCTGAAAGAACTCATGTTGGCTGTGTGTTTGCAAAGGGACAAAATATATTGAGTTTAAATAGAGAGCAAGTCTGTCCCATTCTGGTCCTTAACAGTTACACTTTTGCCAGAGCTAGCTCCTGAATCTGGATTGAAAAACAGCTGGGTGATGCACTGGTAATTCATAAAATGGGGGTTCTAATTATTAACTATAAAATGAAGGAAAGCTATTAAGGAGACAATGTCTCTTCATTTATGCTGACAGTGTTTGGGAATGTTCTCATTACCTTTTTGGCTAAGAAAATCTTAACTACATTCTGAAAAAAAAATAAAATGAAGACTTTTTTTTTTTAATTTAACTAACTAGCTGTGAAGTTGTATAAGAGAAAACACTTTGAAAAATGGTCAGCGCACTCGTGTTTTAAGCACAGCAAATGAAATGATTTATTGGGTTTTATACACATTCTATAAAGGGTAAGCATTGCTAACAGAATGAGTGGCAGCCTCTGGGAGCTGAAAGGGCCCCAGGGACTAGTCTTTGTTCCTCTGGTCTTGACAGGCATGTGTCTCTGTTAAATGAGAGCTTAATTTCTCTCATATGTGAACAATTTTCAAGCCCAACAAAGGCAGCCAGGACTGGAGCTATTTAAAAGAACCAGCTCAGGAGGAAGCATTCTTGAAGAGAGGGGATGCTAAAAGGCTAATTACTCATCATGGCTTAGCAACTATTTTATTTTTTCCGTAAGCAAGGTTTATTGGATATACCACTTAAAAAAATAAATAAACACACTTTAAATTACAANCAATTTTCAAGCCCAACAAAGGCAGCCAGGACTGGAGCTATTTAAAAGAACCAGCTCAGGAGGAAGCATTCTTGAAGAGAGGGGATGCTAAAAGGCTAATTACTCATCATGGCTTAGCAACTATTTTATTTTTTCCGTAAGCAAGGTTTATTGGATATACCACTTAAAAAAATAAATAAACACACTTTAAATTACAAATAATATTTTTATTCTTTGTGAAGTAGCCATTTACTGATCTCTACTCATTGAAAAGAAGTGCCCCCATCAGCAGTGGTATATATCATGGAATATTAATTCACTAGAGGGGGAGGGGAGAGGCTAATATACTTTGGATCCTTTTTCCTCTCAAGTGGAAGGAATTTAAACTATTTTCTAAGCAGCATCCTTGGCAACACCATAAACCTTTTCTTTAGACAATAATTGCTTAAAATGTGGAGGGGATCTTTATTTTGACATTTTCTGTGGGTGTTTCAAACTATGATTAGTTTGTCTCAATTTCTGGACTCTGGTATCTGGGGAAAAAAATCCATATTGATAAATAGGCATATATAGGAGGTTACAGATATATCTACACTTAGACCTTCCATATTTTCTTAAAGAGGTTTTGTAAACTGGATCATTTCCTGATTTGGAATTGTATTAGAGTCCTTATTGGCCCTTTTCCTTAATTTTTGATCACTTATCTTTAAATTTCTGTACTTTTCCTCTCAAGCTTGGTATCTTTTCCAGTTGGTAATGATCTATAAATAAATATTTAAGTGTACTTATGTGGCAACTGTTTTATAATGTTTTATAAAGGTGAAGGTACTTAAACAAATTATAATCACCTTCTTATTTATCTATTTTGTATGTTTTAAAAATAAGACATACCAATTATTCAAGTTGTTTACAAAAAAAGAGTTTAGAAATGTGAGGTGAACTTACATCCAATGAAAACACTAAGTTGAATATTGAGACCCTTCGGCCACATTTGCCTTATGAGTTATTTTAGAACTAAAAAAATGACCTAGATTTTCTTGATGATCACCAATAATTTGCTGAATGACCTTTGGCAGATCAGTTTATCTCTGGAGCCTCAAATGCCTTATCTGTAAATGAAAGTTTTTCCCAACTCCAAACTTCTATGTTTCAATAATAATGTAAGAGTGGATCTCTGAAATAAAAAATGACATGGTTGCAGAATATCTACAATAAAGTTATTTTAAAATATCCCCCTAATGACATTATTAGAAATCTGCATTTTCAATTTTTAATATAGGAAAATCAGAAAATCCTCAAATAAGGTGTCTTTGCTGGCACAAAATCAGGCATACAACATTATCATTCCACAGAAGCAGCTTTCTGCCATACATGACAGGCATAGTAGAAAAGGTGAGAAAATTGTTGATTTTATTTGTAATGATGGATAGCTGACAAGTCTTTTGATTGTATTTGATTATCCAAGTGGCTTTCATGAATGAATCAGAATTTTCACGTCATTGTGGTTGTACTTGAACAAGCATAGTTTCCACCTGCATGGTTATTTCTGCTAGTGTATAGGTAACTCCTGGAAGTGTCTGAGCCCTGTGTACAGCTATCATGGTTTAACTCTCAAGGAGATTGGGGTGGTTTATCCACTTAAGAGTGTGAAATGGTGACTGTGTGACTTACAGAAGAAAAAAGTAAAAGCCATTTCCTCCCAGGTACTTTTCCTTAGCATCTTTCGTTGCTACCCAGAAGTATGTACTGTGCTTTCTATAAGAAGCCATGCTTTAGTAGAAGTAGCAGATATCAAACCACTTAAACTAATGACTAACCATCTTCATTCCAGATTTGGAGTGTATTTGGATATGAAAAACAGTAGGATCTTTAGAAATGAGCATAAAAGAAAATTTTAGGCTCCTTATTTCTGACATGAATTAATTAGATTACATTTTCTTTCCCTTTTTTATTTACAATGTTTATCCAAAATGAATAATCAGTATCATTTCTATGTAAATCTGCTTCTCTTTTTTGCCCAGTTTTATTGATATATAATTTTTATGCATTACTATAAGGTCAAAGTGTACAGCATAATAGGTTGACTTACATGTATTGTGAAATGATTACTTCAATAAGTTTAGTTCACCCATTATCTGATATAAGTACATTAAAAGAAAAATAAAAATTGTTTTCCTTGTGATGAGGACTCTAGGGATTTGCTCTCTTAACAATTTTCATACATATTATATAGCAGTGTTAACTATAGTCACCAGTTCAGTTCAGTTGCTCAGTAGTGTCTGACTCTTTGTGACCCCATGAATCACAGCACGCCAGGCCTCCTTGTCCATCACCAACTCCTGGAGT
>SJYA01002116.1:0-46453 GCA_006410615.1 Neotragus moschatus | reverse complement strand
GCCTGGCGTGCTGCGATTCATGGGGTTGCAAAGAGTAGGACATGACTGAGCGACTGAACTGAACTGAACATCTTGGGGATGGTTTTGATAACCACCCCCTGTACAATGTTATGAACCTCTGTCCATAGTACTTCAGGCACTCTGTCTACCAGATCTAATCCCTAGAATCTCTTTGTCACTTCCACTGTATAATCATAAGGGATTTCGTGGTTTTCCCTACTTTCTTCATTTTTTTCATACTTTAGCATTTATCCGAATTATTTTAATGGTTTGTTAAAACACAAATTTCTGGGGGTTTCTCCAAAGTTTCTATTCCAGCAGCTCAAGGAATTGTATTTCTCACAAGTTTCCAGGTGATTCTGATGCTGCTTTCCTGCTGATCACACACAAGAAACCACCTACTAGCCTGATTTGCAATTGATTAACTAATTTACAATTTTTAAAGTGATCTTCAAGGGTATATTTTTTAAAATGAAATTGCTAGGTCATATTGTACTAGTGTAGGTACCTCTTGTAGCTACTTCTTGACACAAGAAACAGTAAATTTTCAAAGTAGTTGTACCAATATACTCTCTTTAGTAAAATATGGGCATTCTTATAGATCCATATCCTTTCTAATACTTGATATTGTCAGCTATTATAACTTTGCTAATTTGGTGAGCATAAAATGCTACTACATTATGATTTTATTTTGTGTTTCCTTAATTGTGACTGACATTGAGTGTTTTTTCAATGTTTACTGGCCATTCATGTTTTCTGTTATGCTAAATATTTGTTCATGGTTTCACTCATTTTTCTCTTGCCTCATCAATTTGTACATATGTTTTAAATATTAATTCTTTTGAGGTACATATAGTGCAAATATTTTAAGTCAGCTAGTAATATGGTTTTAAGCTATCATATTGTGTTTTCAAGAACAAAACATCTTAATTTTTGATTAGTTATTTTATGGTTGGTTTTTCTGTGTGTCATGTTAAGAAATCTATACCTAGTCATAGAGATAATCTACACGTGCATGATCAGTTGCTCAGTCACGTCCAACTCTTTGTGACTTAATGGACTATACCCTGCAAGGCTCTGCTGTCCATGGTATTTTCAAGCAAGAATACTGGAGTGGATTGCCATTTACAACTCCAACGTATCTTCCTGACCCAGGGATCCAACCCAGGTCTCCTGCCTTGGCAGGTGGATACTTAACCACTGAGCCAACTGGGAAGCCCAGAGATAATCTTTATTTTCTTCTAAAAGTTGTAAATATGTAAAGTGTCAGTACTTCAGAGACTGCTCTTATGCCAAAGTCAGAGAAACTTGTTAAAACTGGTAGGGAAAAAGTGGGATCTGACAGTTAGGATATCTGAATCAATGCACTAGGGAACCTTGAATCCCTAAATGCTCCTGAATCCTTTGACCTACAAAAGTGATCCACCCATCCCTGTGGAATAAACAGCCCTCTCCCCTGCTTGAAGACTGTACAGTGTCTCAAACGAGGTCAATACCTTGAACGACAATTTCGCTTCTCCTTAGGAACTGATCACTTCTGACCACTAGACAACAAGTTATGCCAAATCTTAGCATAAACTAATTACTGGGTTGGCCAACAAGTTCATTCAGTTTTTAAAGGAAATAAAAGACACATTTTTCATTTTTATGAAGAATTGTATTGAACAACATATTCACCATTTTTGTTCCATATATTCTTCCATTTTTTCACACAACTTCATAATTCCATCTTCCCAAAACTTTTTATCTTTTTGAGTAAAGAACTTTTCCAGGTGACTTTTACAACCTTTCAGGGAATTTGAATTTTTTTTCCATTAAGAGAATTTTATAAAAACCAAAATAAATGGCCTTCCAAAAGTGCAATATCTTCACCTTCCAAAGGTGAATACAGTGGATGAATCAGAACTTCCCAGCCAAGCTGTAACAGTTATTGCCTGGTCATCAAATAAACATGCAGATTATGCATTTTCTATTGATTAATTCCAAATACCTTTCATTGAATACTGCTTTCATTTGGTCTAATTGAGGGGAATACTTGTTAGAATTAATCTTTTGGTCTGGAAGATCCCATGGAGAAGGAAATGACAATCCACTCCAATATTCCTGCCTGGGAAATCCCATGGACAGAGGAGTCTTGCAGGCTACAGTCTATGGTGTTGCCAGAGCTGAACATGACTTAACCACTAAACAGCAACAATAATGACAACATTTCTGCAAGGATCTCATAGTAGAGGACTCCCTTCCAATGCCACCATATACACAACATTATCTTCTTTGGATGAAGACTGGCCTATTTGGTGTGGTTAGTGGTGGTTCATTTTGCTTGCCCATGATCTCTCATGTTCCATATTATTGTACAATATCTATTTTTCACTTCCCATCATAATTTGTTTTAAAAACTGAATGTTTTCATCACATTTAAGTAAAGAAACACATACAGAAATATGTTTAAAAAGGTTTTTTGCTTAACTCATATGGAACACAAACATCAAAGTGATTAACATAACCAAACTGGTGCAAATGATTTTCAACACTTGATTTGGATATTTTGAGTATGTCGACCATCTCCCATGTGGTATACTGATTGTTCTCATTAATGTCTTGATTTAATCACTGTTAACTTGAACTTGTCTACTGGGCTGTGGAACATCATCCGACGAGAAATCTCAAGCACAAAACTTTAGGAACCACTTTTGACATGTTCATTCCATCACAGCACCTTCTTCACACTGCACAAACCTCTTTTTGTGTTTTTACCTTTATTAACTAATAAAGCATAATATGCAGAAAATGTTGCTTTTTTCCTTTTCATCTTTAATATTGAAGTGACTGCACAAAAATTCATCAAATTTGGTAAGTTTTTTAAATGCATGCTGATATGACAGCTGTCAAAATGTGATGCAATAAAATTGTTTCAAATGAAGTTTAAGACAACTAAACACTGCTGGAGCCATCCTACAGAAAAGAAAAAGGGATGTACCCTTTGGCCAACCCAATAGATAAATGCTGGGACTGCTAAGGGAGAGAGATTATACACCAAAAGAACTACAGTACCTGGTTAATATAAACTAGCAGGAATAAGGAGTTAACCCTGGGGGTGGTGGATCACTGAGACAGAATGTAAAGTTGGTTAGGGGGAGAATGTCCATATAGAAACACTCTGCTCTAACACAGGATTTAATATCCTGGCTTTGGCCCTGAGTGATTGCTTTAGAATGTTGCTGAGAGGCCTTTTGAATTCTTATATAAAGTAGTAATTCTCATAAATGAAATAGAGATGCCAGAACTGCCACAGATAACTGAGGAGGAAGCAATCAAAACACTCAGAACAATAGGTAGGCTCAATTGGACTCATTAGCTGACAGGATTCCTTAAGAGGATCCAAAGTCGTTTCATTTTCCAAGGTGATAAGGAATGTGCTAGCAAGAGGGAAAACACAATGTTGAAAGGCTTCGAAACAGATCAAGTCATAAGAGATGCTATTACAACAGTGGGTTCCTTAGTGACAATGTGGGGGTGATGGAACTTTGTAATAGTAGAGGACAGATGGTAACACTCCATTTTCATAATCAGGGTGGGCCTAATTCAGTAATGAGCAGCAAGGTTAGAATGAGAATTAGGGGGTCCTAAACTGAGGGATATTGTTCCTGTCTCTTTTTGTGCCCAGCTTTGCATGAACTATTCCCTTGGAATCTCTAATTTTCTTCAAGTGATGTCTAGTCTTCCCCATTCTATTGTTTTCCTCTGTTTCTTTGCATTGATCATGTGATGAAAGTGAAAGAGGAGAGTGAAAAAGCTGGCTTAAAACCTCAACATACAAAAAAATAAGATCATGGCTTCTGGTCCCATCACTTCATGGCAAATAGATGAGGAAACAGTGGAAACAGTGACAGACTGTTTTGGGGGGCTTCCAAATCACTGCAGATGGTGACTGCAGCCATGAAGTTAAAAGACTCTTGCTCCTTGGAAGAAAAGCTATGACCAACATAAATAGCATATTAAAAATCAGAGACATTACTTTGCCGACTAAGGTCCGTCTAGTCAAAGCTATGGGTTTTCCAGTAATCAAGTATGGATATGAGAGTTGTACCATAAACAAAGCTGGGCACCAAAAAGTTGATGCTTTTGAACTGTGGTGTTGGAGTAGACTCTTGAGAGCCCTTTGGACTGCAAGGAGATCCAACCAGTTAATCCTAAAGGAAATCAATCCTGAATAGTCACTAGAAGGACTGATGTTGAAGCTGAAGCTCCAATACTTTGGCCACCTCATGCCAAGAACTGACTCACTGGAAAAGACCCTGATGCTGGGAAAGATTGAAGGCAGGAGAAGGGGATGACAGACGACAAGATGGTTGAATGGCATCATCGACTCGATGGACATGAATTTGAGAAAGCTCCAGAAGATGATGATGGACAGGGAAACTTGACTTGTTGCAGTCCATGGGGTTGTAGAGTCAGACATGGCTGAGCAATTGAATTGAACTGAACTGAACTTGAGGGATATATGGATATAACACAGAGAATATGGTTTCCCTAGACACAAGACAGACTCAGAGCCAACATGTGTACTGCTTAATGTGTGTAGTCAAAAAGAGATCAAGAAGGGATGGATAGACAGTTGAGGTCAGCCTTCCTAGTGGTAAATCATGACTCCTTGAACACTTTCCACACATGAGCCAGTTTTTGCAATCAGAACCATAGAGTATGTATGTCAGTGATCACATTCTGTGAAGAAAGATCGTACAACATCAAGCAAGTGTATATAGTTGTGATTCTCCCAGCCTCTCATGGGATCTAGTCAGCTTCTTAGGTAACCAGAATAGGGAAAGGAAAATCATTTTGAGAGTTGTTGGATATAGAGTCTTAGTTGATATTAAGACTTGGGGATTCAAATCAGTTTCATGACTTTCCTATTGGAATAGAGGCGCCATGTTTTTGTTTTTTTTTTCCCTCACAGATGGGTTTTAGCTGGATTTTAAATAGATCCAGTCTCACAATTTTGTCTTTTAATTCTTGAGTCTAGTACAAATATCTTTTTATGATTCAAGACATTTCTATTAAATTTTACCATTTTGTTTTGTACTTTAGTTCTGATATTTTTCTTCTACTTGTCTATATTACTCTTATTTTTCCTGATTTTTTAAAAGATCAAGTAGTTGTTTCTTCCTTATCCCATTTTTCCCCCTAAACTATTTTGGAAGCAATAAATTCTGTATATTGTTTCATCAATTAGATTAAACATTTTAGTACAATATATTAAAATGTCTAATAATTTAACCTTCTTCCCAAAGGACTTAAAACGTTGTAACTAATCTTTTTCTTCCAAATTGTACATTTTTCTCACTAGAATTTTAGTTCCTTTGTTTTAAAGCAAACGATCAATGTTCATTTGGATTTAGTCACATATTTAAGTTTTTCTCTTCCCCACTTCATTTCTATCTTATACCTTCTTCTTAGACTTATCGTTCATTTAGAAGTACACATTTATAAAATAGAGAGGGTCTTTGGTCATAAAGTTTCAGTTTTGTACAAAAATGTTGGTGCTTGTCTTGAACCATATATTTGCTAGGCACTCGATTCTGGGCATATATGCATCCATACATATGTGCACACATAGTTTTTTAATCCTTTATTTTTACTTATATTAATAATGTGATATGAATATTACATAAGTTTCCAAACAATCTCAAATATGATTTAGTGACTGTTTAATATTCTATTGTATGGGCAAACTATAATTTATTTAAATCATCTCCAAATATTTATTATGTAGGTAGTTTCCAACTTTTTACTATAATAATTAAGACTGCAGCAAATGTTCTTGGACATAAATCTTTGTCCTTGTTTTTGAAATTTCCTTTAGAGAATATTACTAGAAGTAGAATTTCTGGGTCTGAATATCAACCTTATAAATTTAATTTAATTTTATTCCTCCCCCATCACACATCTGCCACTGCCTTTGGAATCACTATTTAAATTAAAAATTTTACTTACTTCAGATAAAACCTGCATATGATTAAAAAAATCATAGTGTGGAAGGATTAAAAATGCAAAGGAACAGTCCCCTGTTTTTATAGCTACCTTTTTGTCCACTTGAAGGGTTTTAAATTTTCTTAAGTTACAGTTCTGCTAGTTGCATCAACATTTCAAAATAGCTTGCATACTCTGTTTCAGCAGTATTTAATTTATTTCCACTTTGTAAATAAAGTGGACACTCACACTTTCCTCTCTCTCTTCTTTTCCTAATCATCTCCCACTTTCTACTTGCTATAATTCTACATTTAAAATTTCAAGAAGAATAATCTATACATTCAGATTTGTAACCATAGCCAAAATATTCTAGAAGCTGATTCTCGGTGTTGACAACAATAAGATTTACATGATCAGGTCTGTGTAAATGTTGCTTGCTGTAGCATAAGCGGGGTGCTATGATTAATGTTTCCTGTTGGTTTTCTGTCTCTTTCACTGTCTATTTCTTCACTGTTGTTTTTGTTTGTTGCTTTTATCCTATGTCTATATATGGGAGAACCCAAGAATTTGTTGCTCTCTTCCATCCATTCTCTTCTTCATCTGACTTTTTCTGCAGGCAATTCTATCCAAAACTGTAGATTTAATCCTGTCCAAATGATAATGAGCAGTGGTAAAAAAAATACACTTGCAAATGCAGGAGAAGTGAGTTCAGTCCCTGGGTCTGGAAGATCTCCTGAAGAAGGAAATGGCTACCCAGTACAGTATTCTTACCTGAGAAATCCCATGGACAGAGGAGCCTGGTGGATTACATGTCGCAGACTGGGGCATGACTTAGCAACTGAACATACACACATACAAATGATAATGAATCCCAACTGTATCTCTTTAGCCATAACCTCATCTTGACCTCTCAGTTCAGTTCAGTTCAGTCACTCAGTCATGTCTCACTCTTTGTGACCCCATAGCCTGCAGCACACCAGGCCTCCCTGTCCAACATTAACTCTGGAAGCTTGCTTAAACTTATGTCTGTTGAGTTGGTGATGCCATCTAACCATCTCATCCTCTGTCATTCCCTTCTCCTCCCACCTTCAATCTTTCCCAGCATCGGGGTCTTTTCCAATGAGTCAGCTCTTTGCATCAGGTGGCCAAAGTATTGGAGCTTCAGCTTCAGCTTCAGTTTTAGCATCAGTCCTTCAAATGAACATTCAGGACTAATTTCCTTTAGGATGGACTGGTTGGATCTCCTTGCAGTCCAGGGGCTCTCAAGAGTCTTCTCCAACATCACAGCTCAAAAGCATCAATTCTTCAGCACTCAGAATTTTTTCCATTTCATTATCATTATATTTACAGAGAGAAAGAGAGAAAAAGAGGTAGACTGTTGAGTTAGAGCATAGATTTCTCTTTGTAAGACATGGCATTTCATAACTTTGGCTAAGGGAGATTCTGAAGTAATTGAAAAATAGCTTCCAATATATACTCAGCAGTTACATTTCTTCTCAGAGTTTTATTCCAATGACAGATAATTTCAGTGCAGTTTTTAGTCTAACTGGAAATGCTGTAGCCATCTAAAACCGCTAACTATAATAGTGGTTAGAAAGTGTGAAACAATTTGACTTCCCTTGGACCTGGACTCCTTAAAAAGTATCACAGAAATTATAGCATCACAGAACACTAGAACATTCAAGTATCTTAGAGATAAATCTTACTAAGGGCTTCCAATTACACCTAGAATCAATTTCAAAACTTCTTACTACAGTTCACATGACCCTTCACATGACCCATCCCACTTAACATTTTGATTTCACCTCCTGCCATGGTTGTGTTACCATAAGTCACAATGCTATTTTCCCCCCATTATCTCATTGCAATCTCACACCACCCAAAATGATAAGGACTTTACGTATGAAAAACTAGCTTAAAGATGTTCAGTAATTTACCAGAAGCTACACATTTTTAATTGAGGTATAACTAGGAATTCAACCCAGTTGGGTTTTACTCCACAGTTTTAATTCACAACACTAGGGTATTCATTTAATTTATTGAGATATCCTAAGGTAGAAAGTGAACTATTAGCCTTACAAAGATCAAAGGCCTTGAAGTCTACCTTTCAGAAAATTATTTTTGCATTAGTTTATTGTCTGAAACTTTGCTTCCTATGCTCTAAAATGGATATGAGATTTTTAAAGAAAAATAAAGATTGCTTTCTAGATAGCTGACTAGGCCAAAATTAGACCCATCTTTATACCACAATGCAGTAAATTTATCCTGCTTAAGTCTCTTCTGAATAAACCTACAAACCAATGTTTTGGATATTGTCGTGGAGGAGGCCTGGGTTCTAGTCTCTGATGATCCAGTATCTCTGCTTCTCACTCTGTCCTTGGGCACTGGTTACATGTGACCCTTTCTGTTGGTTTAGAGGACTCTTCACTTAGTGTTGCAGGGAGTTTTTACCGCTTTTTCCCCCTAATAGACTGCCAGCTCTGTGAGAGTAGCAACTTCAAGACTAGATAAATCTCTGACATTTCAGACACAGAAAAGATCATAAAAGGTGACAGGATTTTTTACCTTGATGCCTTCTGGAGTTATTTCTATTATACAGTGAGAAACTAAGATTATAATTTTAGATTAGATTCAGAGATATTTCAACATATTTACATAATTCTGTTGGGTAAAAAATATGGATTTAAAAAATTATGAGAGTTGAATTTTTGTGATATTTAACTAGTGTCATTAATTTCCCTCATTTTACATTTGACATGTGATCCCACCACTGAAACAAGCACTATGCAAGAACTGCTGCTATATAATGCTGGTTAATGAAGAAAATCAGATTGATAAACTTCGATTTAAAACTAGGCTTTACTATTTACAACTTTAGGCCTCTAGTCAAGATATTTAATGTCTTTAGCCCTGAGCTTCCTTATTTGTAACGTGGAAATAGTAATAATTGTTATGGTAGTTAGGAGTAAAGCACCTAGCATGTAAAAGGTTTGTAGCAACCCTGGTCCAGTAAATCTATCCGTGTCATATTTCCAAAAGCATATGACCACTTCATGTTTCTATGTTACATTTTAAAAATTACTTATTATATTATTTATGATTATCTTTAATATTACTATTGTATTGTTTGGGGACATCTTTGATGTTACAATTGTATTGTTTGGGGTCATAATGAGCTGTAAACTTATAAGATGGAAATTTTAATTTATAAGTGCTGTATTGCTCTGACTGCTCCACTGAACAGCTAGCTTTTTCTCTGTCTCTTTCACTCTCGTCAAGCCTCCCTATTCCCTGAGACAGAACAATATTGAAATTAGGTCAACTAATAACTCCACAAGGACCTCTAAGTGTTTAAACGAAAGGAAGAGTCATACGCAATCTCTTGTAACCGAACCTGGAAATGATTAAGCTTAGTGAGGAAGGCATGTCGAAAGCTGAGGTAGGCTGAAAGCCAGGTCTCTTGCACCAAATGGTTAGCCAAGTTGTGAATGGGAAAGCTCTTAAAGGAAATTCAAAGTGCTACTCCAGTGAATGATAAGAAAGTGAAAGTCTTATTGGTAACATGGAGAAAGTTTTAGCAGTCTAGATAGATCAAACCAGCCAGAATATTCCCTTCAGCCAAAGCCTAGTCCAAGACAAGTCCCTTGAATTTTATGAAGGTCGAGAGTCCTGAGGAAGCTGCAGAAGAAAAGTTTGAAGTTAGAAGATAGAGTTCACGAAGTTTAAGGAAAGGAGCCATCTCCATTACATAAAAGTGCAAGGTGAAGAAGTATGTGCTGATGTTGAAGCTACAATAAGTTATCCAGAAGATCTAGCTGAGAAAAATTAGTGAAGGTAGCTTCATTAAACAGAAGATTTTCCATGTGGACAGGATGGTCTTATAGTGAAAGAAGGTGCCATCTAGGACTTTCACAGCCAGAGAGAAGTCAGTGTTTTGCTTCAAATATTCAACAGGCAGAATGACTCTCCTGTTAAGGAGTAAGGTAGCCTTTGACTTTCACTTGAAGCCAATGCTCATTAACTATTCTGAAAATCCTAGGGGCTTTAAGAATTATGCTAAATCTACTCTGTCCTTGCTCAGTAAAAGAACAACAAAGCCTGGATGGCAGCACATCTGCTTACAACATGGTTCACTGAATATTTACAGCCCAGTGTTGAAATTTAGTGCTCAGAAAAAAGAGATTCCTTTAAAAATATTGCTGCTCATTTACAATGTACCCAGTCACCCGAGTGCTTATGGAGATGTATAATGAGATTCATGTTGTTTTCATGCCTGCTAACACAACATTCATTCTGCAATCCATGGATCAAAGAGTAACACTATATCTGGGCAAAGTAAAGTGAAAACTTTCTGGAAAGGTTTCACCATCCTAAGCACATTTCTGATTCAGAAGAATAAGGCAAAATATCAACATTAACAGGATTTTGGAAAAAGTTGATTCCAGCCTTCATAAATGACTTTGAAAGGTTCATGGCTTCAGTGGTGGGAGGTGTGGTGGAAATAGCAAGAGAATTAGAACTAGAAGTTTAGGCTGTGTGACTTAATTCCTGCTATCTCATGAAAAAACTAAAAACTGAGTTGTTTGTAGTCTAACCTTTAGCAACCACCACCTTGATCAGTCAGCAGCCATCAACACTGAGGCAAGACAGTCCATCAGTCAAAATATTACAACTCACTGAAGGCTTAGATAATTGTTAGCATTTTTTAGCAGTAAAGTATATTTTAATTAAGGTATATACATTGTTTCAACAGAATGCTATTGCATACTTAATATTAATAATATTAATAATATACTACCTAATACCTGTAGGTAGTATAAACATAACTTGTTTATACATTGGGAACCCCTCAACTCCCTATGACTTGCTTTCTTGTGATTCTCACTTTATCGTAATGATCTGGGATTGAACCGACAATATCTCTGAAGTGTGCCTGTATGCTCTTAAAATATTTTATTTCCCCTTTCTTCTTTCTTCTGATTTCTATATTGACTTACTCCACTTGTACCCCCAATTTCTGTTTAGCTAATATTAGATCATAATAGAAGCTATTAATCGTCCATTTTCCATTCCTCCTTTTACTACTAGAACTCTCAGTGTTTTTTCTGGTGTATACTCAAGTTCAGTTCAGTTCAGTTCAGTCGCTCAGTCATGTCCGACACTTTGCGACCCCATGAATTGCAGCACGCCAGGCCTCCCTGTCCATCATCAACTCCTGGAGTTCACTCAGACTCAAGTTAGAGTTGACCATTTTCAGCATTACTTACAGCCATGTGTTGCATGTAACTTCTCTGGGTCAGTGCATGAGGGTGGAACTGATGTGAAAAACTTCTGGGTCACGTCCTCAAAATAGAGCTGCTAAACTTCCACTTCCTCTTTCCACTTCCCACAGGCTAGAGTGCAGATATGGTGACAGTGAGTCAGCTTTGAGCTGCGGAGATGGGAAACGACAGAGAAGCATCATTAGAACCAGGGTCTCTGATTGATCACATGAAGCAAAGCTTCTCTGTGTCCTGGACTGTTCATCAGTTTAGGTATTTTTGTGAGAAAAATATACCTGATTCTCTTAATTAAAACATTATTATTTTGCTGTTTGCCAGAACAGTCAAATGGATATGCTAATTTGTATTCGTGTTAACCATACCAAATTGCTGATATTGTAGGTTGAAAATGTAAGTAGATAACTCCCCCGGGCCCCTTTAGGATTGACTGGTTTGATCTCCTTGCAGTCCAAGAGGCCCTCAAGAGTCTTCTCCAGATCCACAGTTTGAAAGCATCAGTCTCAGCATTTAGCCTTCTTCATGGTCCAACTCTCACATCGATACCTAACCACTGGAAATGCTGTAGATTTGACTTTACTGACCTTTGTCAACAAAGTGATGTTTCTGCTTTTTAATACGTTGTCTAGGTTTATCTGACTAAAGTCCGTCTAGCCAAAGCTATGGTTTTTCCTGTAGTTCTGTATGATATGTGAGAGTTGGACCATAAAGAAAGCTGAGTGCTGAAGAATTGATGCTTTTGTTCTGTGGTGTTGGAGAAGACTCTTGAGAGTCCCTTGGACTGCAAGGAGATCCAACAAGTTCATCCTGAAGGAAATCAGTCCTGAATATTCCTTGGAAGGACTAATGTTGAAGCTGAAATTCCAATACTTTGGCCATCTGATGTGAAGAGCTGACTCATTTGAAAAGACCCTGATGATGGGAAAGATTGAAAGCAGGAGGCGAAGGGGACGACAGAGGACAAGATGGTTGGATGGCATCACCAACTCAATGGACATGAGTTTGAGTAAGCTCTGGGAATTGATGGTGGACAGGGAACTTTAGCGTGCTGCAGTCCATGGCATCAAAAAGAGTTGGACAGGTCTGAGTGACTGAACTGAACTAGGTTTGTCTTAGCTTTCCTTCCAAGGAGCAAGTACCTTAATTTCAAGGTTACTGCCACCACACAGCCATAATTTTGGAGCCCAAGAAAACAAAATCTGTCACTGCTTCCACTTTTTCCCCATCTATTTGCCATGAGGTGGTGGGACCAGATGCCATGATCTTCGTTTTTTGAATGTTGAGTTTTAAGCCAGGTTTTTCACTCCCCTCTTTCATCCTCATCAAGAGGCTCTTTAGTTCCTCTTCATTTCTGCCAATATAGTGGTATATCTGCATGTCTGAGGTGGTTGATATTTCCCCTTTCAACTTTGATTCCAGTTTGTGATTAATCATACCTGGCATTTCTCATGATGTATTCTACATAGAAGTTAAATAAACAAGGTGACAATATATAGCCGTATTGTACTCCTTTCCCAATTTTGAAAGTCTACTGTTCCATGTCCAGTTCTAACTGTTGCTTCTTGACCTACATACAGGTTTTTCAGAAGATAGGTTGGGTGGTCTGGTATTCCCATCTCTTTCAGAATTTTCCACAGTTTGTTGTGATCCACACAGTCAAAGCCTTTGGTGTAGTCAATTAAGGAGAAGTAAATATTTTTCTGGAATTCCCTAGCTTTCTCTATGATCCAACAGATGTTGACAATTTGATTTCTGGTTCCTCTGCTTTTTTAAAATCCAGCTTTTACATCTGGAATTTCTCAGTTCACATATTGTTGAAGCCTACTTTGAAGAATTTTGAGCATTGACTTGCTATCATGTGAAATGAGCAAAATTGTGTGTTTGGAGCACCAAAAATTTGGCCATTTGATGAAAGAGCTGACTCACTGGAAAATACCCTGATACTGGAAAATACTGAAGGCAGGAAGAGAAGGGAATGACAGAGGATGAGATGGTTGGACTGATTCACTGACTCAGTGGACATGAGTTTAAGCAAGCTTTGGGAGTTAGTGATGAATAGGGAAGCCTGATGTGCTGCAGTCCATGGGGTTGCAAAGAGTTGGACATGATTTATTGACCCAACCTTCCCCTTTCTTTCCCTTCTCAGCAAACTCTGGGTACCTGATGGGTCTATCCAGGGCCCAAACTGGGACAGGCTATGGTAATTGCCAGGTAGTGGGGTGTCTGAGCCCAGGGCAGCTGGGAGGGGTCAGAGTGCATAGGATATAACTTTCCTTTTCCTCAGTTGCAGCCACAAAGGGAACAAGGATGGAAGGAGAGAGCTTTTAGGTATCCTGTGTGCTACTCTTTTCTGCAAGAGGGGAAGGCTCTCCAGCGTAGAATTTTCCTTTGGGTAGCACTCTGCCTGGGTGGACTAGCTGCTGGAGGAGAGCTCCCTGAGGTTTTTCTGGCTTTGAGGAGAGGGAAGAAGCCTTTAGTTCAGTTCTGATGGCCCTGGCCTGCCTTCTACTCCTTTGGTCCGGACGCTAATGTTTCTTGTACTTTTTAAAAAAGTTTCCTGGGATCTCTTCCTTCCTGCTGTTTTTGAGGCCCAAGAGGATCTGTGCTGTTTTCTGTTTTCTGTGTTTATACATTATGTGTGCAGTGCTTAGTTTCTGTCTTGTCTGACTCTTTGTGACCCCATGGACTGTAGCACATCAGACTCCTCTGTCCAGGGGGATTCTCCAGGCAAGAACACTGGAGTAGGTTGCCATGCTCTCCTCCAGGGGATATTCCCAACCCAGGGATTGAACCCAGCTCTCCCACACTGCAGGTAGATTCTTTATCATCTGAGCCACCAGGGAAGCCCATGAATACTGGAGTGGGTTGCCTATCCCTTCTCCAGGGGAATCTTCCCAACCCAAGGATCAAGCCCTTGTCTCCTGCATTGACTGGCAGATTCTTTACTACTGAGCTACCTGGGAAGATAGATTTATACATTTATACACTATATCTAACAATAAAGAGAAAAAAAATCCAAGCAACAACAACTACTTCAGGCCCCAAATACTATAGACACTGGGAGTTTAGGCAAAGTCAAAATTCTAAGAGGAAAAATAAGTATGCTAAGCCCCTACATATGAACCTCCAAGTTGCAAACTTTCAAAGATAGGAATGTGCTCCTGTACCACTGTTATACTATACTCTGGTACTTTTCAAGGTACAGTACTGTCTGATTAAAAATGTTTTCTCTAGTTTTTGTTTGCTTTTATGTATTATTTGTGTGAAGAATATTATAAACCTATTGTAGGATAGAACTGTATAGGTGATTGTGTTAATTGTGTACCTAGTTTAACTTCGTTGGATTCACAAACAAATTGGACTTAATGAACAAATTTAACTTAAATCAACCCTGAATATTTATTGTAAAGACTGACGCTGAAGCTGAAACTCCAATAATTTGGCCACCTGATGTGAAGAACTGACTCACTGGGAAAGACCCTGATGCTGGGAAAAATTGAAAGCAGGAGGAGAAGGGGACGACAGAGGATGAGATGGTTGGATGGCATCACCAACTCAATGAACATGAGTTTGAGTAAGCTCCAGGAGTTGATGATGGACAGGGAAGCTTGGCATGCTGTAGTCCATGGGGTTGCAACGAGTCGGACACAACTGAGCAACTGAACTCATTGAACTGGACTTAACAAATGGATTCTCAGAATGGAACCCATTCATATTTAGGGGACTTACTCTGCAACTAGTTTAAGAGAAGCTCTTTCATATAAATTGATAGAAGTTGCCATGTAAACTAACATAAAGTATCATTCAGGCTTATAGTCTTTGGAATATTAGAGCATCCTGAGTCCCTGTCCTTTACGGATGTCTATAAACATTATAAGTGTAAAATATTTTAATTATAATACAATTTTTTTTTCAGAAAAGCACAAGATCATAAGCATCAGGTGTAGGACTATTATTAGATTATTGGAAAAGGAGCCTTTCTGTTTACACAGGAATTGCTAAATCAATACATGTACTATCATTTAAATGGTTCTTGATGTCATCATTTCAAAACAGAGAGAAAAATTTGCCTTGCATGGTACAAGTGGCAGTGTCTGAAGACATTTTTGTTGTCACAGTTTGGAACTAAGTGCCGCTGGTATCTAGTAGGTAGAGGTCAGGGATGCTGCTAAGCATTCTACAAAGGACAGCTCTCCATATTGACCTCAAAGTGTCAGTAGTGCTGATGTTGAGAAACCTTAGAATACATCATAGAAATTGCAAGGAAAAAGTGATGGAGGAGAGTCATAACTGGAGCTGCTCAACACTTGGATCCAGCTTTTCTCAAATTCTGGATCTTTTACATATGCAAACCAATAAGTATCATCATTCCCATCTCATTTCTCCACATAGATCAGTGTAAATTTGGTTTCTGTTGGTTGAAATTAAGAGTTCTCCCTAATTTTCTTGCCATAAACATTTGTTGAAAATGTTTTCCTCATCTCTAACTTTGGTTGCTCTTTGGTTGTTATTAAGTAGAAAATTTTCCTGGTTGGGTGGTCAAGTGTGTTCTTCTGGAGAATATATAATAAGTGGCTTTTTACTGTAATTTGTCGATGAGTTTCACTTGATTTTCTTAAACATGAGTCTATTCACTAACTACTAATTGCGACTGCTGGGTCAGTCAAATGGGAATTCTATGACAGAACGTTGCCTGAGAGGCTTAAAAAATATGATGGAAGCTCCTGGCACAAGGAAACTGGGATCTGTAAAAATTGCTGGCTTTGAGGTGTGAAGAGAATGTTGTGGGTTGAATTGTGTAACCCCTCAAAGATGTTGGAATCCTAACCTCCACTGTATGGGAATGTAACCTTTTTTGGAAACAAGGTCTTTGCAGATGATCAGTGAGGATGAGGTCATTGCAGTAGGTCTAATCCAATGTGACTATGTCCTTCTAGAAAAGGGCAATTTTGACACAGATATAGATGCACACACAGAGAGAATGCCAAATGAAGATGAAGGCAGTGATGTAATGACGCATGTATCAGTGAAAGAATGTCAAAGACTGTCAGCAAAACACCAGAAGTTAGGATAGAGGCATGAAACAGATTTTTCCTCACAGCCCTCAAAAGAAACCTATTTTCCTCACACCTTCATCACGAAGTCTTCATGACTGTGAGACAACAAATTTCTGTTGTTTAAGCACCCAGGTTGTGGTACTTTGTTATGGCAGCCATAGCAAACTAATACAGAGAAATCCTATTTTCTCACTGATATGAAGGCATTTATGGACTTGGAGAATAAAGAGTTCAGTTGAATGCTGAATATTAAGTGAACTTGAGTGAGTTCTGGAGAATATTACATTTATAGTTCTAAGGAAGGTCTATTATGACTACACGTTAGAAGTATTTTAAATTAATTCTTTGAATATTTAGATTTATTTATGACATTTCAGCACACTCAAAAGGTCATTCCATAGCTTTCTTTTATCTCTTCATTTCTGTTATAATCATATGCTGTAATTTACTACTACTGTGGGCAGGAATCCCTTAGAAGAAATGGAGTAGCCATCATGGTCAACAAAAGAGTCCAAGATGAGTACTTGGATGCAATACCAAAAACAACAGAATGATCTCTGTTTCTTTCCCAGGCAAACTATTCCATATCACAGTGATCCAAGTCTATGCTCCAACCAGTAATGCTGAAGAAACTGAAGTTGAATGGTTCTATGAAGATCTACAAGACCTTTTAGAACTAATACCCCCCAAAAGATGTTCTTTTGATTATAGGGGTCTGGAATGCAAAAGTAGGAAGTCAAGAAGCACCTGGAGTAATAGCCAAATTTGGCCTTGAAGTATGGAATGAGGCAGGGCAAAGGCTAATAGAGTTTTGCCAAGTGAATGCATAGATCATAGCAAGCATCTTCTTCCTACAACACAAGAGAAGACTCTACACATGGACATCACAGATGGTCAACACCAAAATCAGATTGATTATATTCTTTGCAGCCAAAGATGGAGAAGCTCTATATAGTCAGCAAAAACAAGACCAGGAGCTGACTGTGGCTCAGATCATGAAATCCTTAGTGCCAAATTCAGACTGAAATTGAAGACAGTAGGGAAAACCATTCAAATATTCAGGTATGACCTAAATCAAGTCCTTTATGATTGTACAGTGGAAGTGAGAAATAGTTTTAAGGGACTAGATCTGATAGAGTGACTGATGAACTATGGACAGAGGTTTGTGACTTTGTACAGGAGACAGGGATCAAGACCATCCCCATGGAATAGAAATGCAAGAAAAGCAAAATGGCTGTCTGAAGAGGCCTTACAAATAGCTGTGAAAAGAAGAGAAATGACAAGCAAAGGAGAAAAGGAAAGATATAAGCATCTGAATGCAGAGTTCCAAAGAATAGCAAGGAGAGATAAGAAAGCCTTCCTCAGTGATCAATACAAAGCAATAGAGGAAAAGAACAGAATGGGAAAGACTAGAGATCTCTTAAAGAAAAGTAGAGATAATTTCATGCAAAGATGGGCTCGATATAAGACAGAAATGGTAGGGACCTACAGAAGCATAAGATATTAAGAAGACGTAGTAAAAATACACAGAAGAACTGTACAAAAAAGATCTTCACGACCCAGATAATCATGATGGTGTGATCACTCATCTAGAGCCAGACATCCTGGAATGTGAAGTCAAGTGGGCCTTAGAAAGCATCACTACGAACAAAGCTAGTGGAAGTGATGGAATTCCAGTTGAGCTAGTTCAAATCCTGAAGCATGATGCTGTGAAAGTGCTGCACTCAATATGCCAGCAAATTTGGAAAACTCAGCAGTGGCCACAGGACTGGAAAAGGTCAGTTTTCATTCCAGTCTCAAAGAAAGACAACGCCAAAGAATGCTCAAACTACCGCACATTTTCACTCATCTCACATGCTAGTAAAGTAATGCTCAAAATTCTCCAAGCCAGGCTTCAGCAATACACGAACCGTGAACCTCCAGATGTTCAAGCTGGTTTTAGGAAAGGCAGAAGAACCCGAACTCAAATTGCCAACATCCATTGGATCATGGAAAAAAGAAAGTTCCAGAAAAATATCTATTTTGGCTTTATTGATTATGCCAAAGCCTTTGACCGTGTGGATCACAATAAACTGTGGAAAATTCTAAAAGAGATGGGAATACCAGACCACCTGATCTGCCTCTTGAGAAACCTATTTACAGGACAGGAAGCAACAGTTACTACTGGACATGGAACAACAGACTGGTTTCAGATAGGAAAAGGAGTACATCAAAGCTGTATATTGTCACCCTGCTTATTTAACTTCTAGGCAGAGTACACTATGAGAAATGCTGAGCTGGAAGACACACAAGCTGGAATCAAGATTGCCGGGAGAAATATCAATAACATCAGATATGCAGATGACACCACCTTTATGGGAGAAACTGAAGAGGAGCTAAAAAGCCTCTTGATGAAAATGAAAGAGGAAAGTGAAAAAGTGGCTTAAAGCTCAACATTAAGAAAACTAAGATCATGGCATCTGGTCCCGTCACTTCATGGCAAATAGATGGGGAAACAGTTGAAACAGTGTCAAACATTTTTTTTGTGTGTGCTCCAAAATCACTGCAGATGGTGACTGCAGCCATGAAATTAAAAGACGCTTACTCCTTGGAAGAAAAGTTATGACCAACCTAGATAGCATATTCAAAAGCAGAGACATTACTTTGCCAACAAAGGTCCATCTAGTCAAGGCTATGGTTTTTCCAGTGGTCATGTATGGATGTGAGAGTTGGACTGTGAAGAAAGCACTGAAGAATTGATGCTTTTGACCTGTGGTACTGGAGAAGACTCTTCAAAGTCCCTTGGACTGCAAGGAGAGCCAAGAAGTCCATTCTATAGGAGATCAGTCCTGGGTGCTCATTGGAAGGACTGATCCTGAGGCTGAAACTCCAATACTTTTGCCACCTCGTGTGAAGTTTTGACTCATTGGAAGAGACCCTGATGCTTGGAGAGATTGGGGGCAGGAGGAGAAGGGGACGACAGAGGATGAGATGGCTGGATGGCATCACCGACCTGATGCACATGAGTTTGGAAGAACTCTGGGAGTTGGTGATGGACAGAGAGACCTGGCATTCTGTAATTCATGAGGTCGCAAAGAGTCGGACATGACTGAGTGACTGAACTGAAGTGAAGTGATATTTTACTGATTGGAAATTTTAACTATTAAATGAAAATCATTCAACAGGGAATTGTTCATTTAATTTAGATTATGTGTTTGTGCTTGGAAATGTCATAAAATATACAGAAAGAAGGGCTTCCCTGGCGGTCAGTGGTTGGGAGTCTGCCTGCCAGTGCAGGGAACATGGGTTTGATCCCTGTTCTAGGAGGATCCCATGGGGCAACTAGGCGCGTGCTGCACCACTATTACTGAGTCTGTGCTCTAGAGTCTGAGAGCTGCAGCTACTGATGCCTGAGCACAGCAACTACTAAAGCCCACGCACCTAATGCCCATTGCCTGCAACAAGAGGAGCCACCACAGTGAGAAGCCCACACACTGCAACTAACGACAGGCCCCCACTAGACAAAACCAGAGAAAGCCTGAGCACGGTGATGACCCAGCACAGCCATAAATAAACACACCTAAAAATGCATATACAGAAGGAAATGACCAGTTTGTTAGACTGGTAAATATCTTTTTATAGGTTAAAAAATCTAAAATCCAGTCAGATAAAAACTACAGTTACTATCAAGACAATTTTCTTGCTTGGAAAGTGTTGAATCCTTCAACAGTGAGTGTTTAAGCTTTGGCCAGTATTCCAGCTACCTATTTATTGCTTCTCATCTTCACAGTCATCCTTCTTACTCTGAAACTAGCTCGGGGATAATGGGTGGAATTCCTTAAACCAGATCTTCTTTACGGTGAGCATGATGCCACCTTCCTCCATAGAGGGCGCTACAGAGATACTGAAAGACGATGGGGCATCTCTCGCTGGATCCAGAGGCTGCATGGTCAGTCAGCTGTGTGAGTGTGAAGATTTGTGATGGTACCCAGCTCTAGCCTTGCAGCAGGAAGACATGGTTCCTCTAACATTGTAGCGCTGATGCTGCCTGGCAATAATAACCTTTCTGTGGCTCTCCCAACACGATACCATGTGCTGCATACCACCCGCTCAGAGGGGCACCTTAACTTTCTATGGTCATATCCACACCTTCTGTGCCCTGGAAAGTTACTTCCTATTTGAGTAGTTACTGTGGACCAGATTTGGTTTAAGGAATACAAAAAATTTCTTCTGCCCAGTGGACAATTATACTCCAACAAAATCTGAATCTTCTCCTTGGGAGGTACATCCATCCAGGTTTGACCTTCCTAGAGAATTTTCTATCAGTCCTGGAGTATCCTGTGGAGTTTCTTTAGATCTTATAGTATCTCTTTTATCATTGTTCAATGATTTTTATATCAGAATTCTCTATATCCTATTATAGTTTCTATCATATTTGGACCTGGTTTGAAGCAGTCAGAAAAAAAAAATGGGGGCATGCTGTAGAGGTTTCAAACATTATATTCTTTGGGGGAAGAGTTGATTTGAATAATCATTTTTAATTTCTTCCCAAGTAAAGCTTATGAGCCTTCCTTTTTAAACAATGGAAACAAAACCTTGCTTTGAGAGAAGCATGGCTAGCAGTTGTTAATAGTTTTATTTACTGTGACCACAGCAATCATCTCTTACTAATGATAATTAATTTGAAAGACTTAGAGGATTGATTTATTTAATGAGCATACAAGTAATTGCAAATTTCTTTCCTAATGACATAAGGGAAATGAAGCCTGTTAACATTTAAAATAATTTGTAATGGACATGTACATCCTTTAGAAGAATAAAACAGTCTCATCAGTCCCTTTACATTTGAAATGAATGTTTTAGTTGATCACTTTTTCTAATTACTAGAGCTTTATCCGCACATATGATGTGAGTTAATTGGCATAGGATTTATTTGTTCACTTCAGCCTCCTTTAAAATATAGTCATGGGGGACTTCCCTGGTGGCTCAGTGGTTAAGACTCCACTTTCCCAATGCATCGTGACCAGGTTTGATCTCTGGTTGGAGAACTAAATCCCACATGCTGCAACTAAGAGGTTACATGTTGCCACCAAAGACTCTGCATGCCACAACTTGGACTTGGTGCAGCTAGTTAAATAAATAAATATAGTCATGTAAAAGCTGGATTTAAATTAAATGAGCTGCTACTGTGCACCATGTGACTGTCTACTATATTTGAGTCTTGCATCAGTATCGGTTGTTGTAATAATGCTGCATTACATGCTCTCCCAAAGCAGTAGTTTTAAACAACAATCAAATATTTAGATCCTAGGTCTATTGCTACTTTTGGCTGGACTCAGCATTGTGTGGTATATTGACTGACCTTGGTCATCCATCTGGGAGTTGACTAGTTATTGGATGTTCAGTTCAGTTCAGTCGCTCAGTCATGTCTGACTCTTTGCGACCCCATGAATCGCAGCACCCCAGGCCTTCCTGTCCATCACCAACTCCTGGAGTTCACTCAGACTCATGTCCATAGAGTCAGTGATGCCATCCAGCCATCTCATCCTCGGTCGTCCCCTTCTCCTCCTGCCCCCAATCCCTCCCAGCATCAGAGTCTTTTCCAATGAGTCAGCTCTTCACATGAGGTGGCCAAAGTACTGGAGCTTCAGCTTTAGCATCATTCCTTCCAAAGAAATCCCAGGGCCGATCTCCTTCAGAATGGACTGGTTGGATCTTCTTGCAGTCCAAGGGACTCTCAAGAGTCTTCTCCAACACCACAGTTCAAAAGCATCGATTCTTCAGCGCTCAGCCTTCTTCACAGTCCAACTCTCACATCCATACATGACCATTGGAAAAACCATAGCCTTGACTAGACGGACCTTAGTCAGCAAAGTAAAAACTCTGCTTTTGAATATGCTATCTAGGTTGCTTATAACTTTTATTCCAAGGAGTAAGACTTAGGATCAATTTACCTAAGGTTACTCAGCTTTGTTCCCTTTGTTTTTTATTCTTCTAGAACGTACTGAGCATGTTCTTAGAACAATGGCAAATAACAGGAGTAAGAGTAAGTAGAAAGATGCGTGTGTTTTTCCAGTTTCTGTTTGTGTTACACGTACTAATAAACTTTATGTGAAAGCAAGTGACACGGTGTACTTGTCACTTGCTAGGGCTTCTATCACAAAATACCACTGACTCAGTGCCTAAAAACACAGAAATGAATTTTCTGCAGTTCTGGAGACCAGAAGTCCAAGGTCAAGGTGTTGGCAGTTTTGACTTCTGTAGTCTCTCTCATCAGCTTGCAGACAGCTGTGCTCTTGGCATGTCCCTGCGTGGTCTTTCCTCTCTGCATTTTTTCTTTAGTGTCTGTGTGTCCAAATTTCTTCTCGTTAGGATACCAGTTACATAAGATAAGGCCCAACGTAACAGCCTCATTGGGGGCAGGAGGAGAAGGGGACGACAGAGGATGAGATGGCTGGATGGCATCACTGATTCGATGGACGCTAGTCTGAGTGAACTCCAGGAGTTGGTGATGGACAAGGAGGCCTGGCGTGCTGCGATTCATGGGGTCACAAAGAGTCGGACATGACGGAGGGACTGAACTGAGCTGAACTGAACAGCCTCATTTAACTAGTGTGTGTGCTCATTCGCTTCAGTCATGTCAGACTCTTTGTGATCCCATGGACCACAGTCCACCAGGCTCCTCTGTCCAGGGATTTTACAGGCAAGCATACTGGAGTGTACTGCCATTTCCTCCTCCAGGGGTTCTTCATTTAACTTAATTACCTTTAAAGAGGGCCCTATCTCCAAATACAGTCACATTCTCAGATACTGGAGTTTTAACATATGAATGTTTTCAGGAAGGGCATAATTCTATTTGTACAACATGAACCAGCCAGGGTCAGCACAGGAAGCTGTGAGATAAAAATATGCAAAGAACTGGGGCTATTATTTCCCCCCATCTACCATAACACTAACAAAACCCTTCAGTGACATGGTTATTACTTTTGGCATTTTAGAGATGAGGGAAAATAAGGCTCAACTGGATGTGAGTCCCCATATATTTGTTTCTTTCGTATAGAAATACATTGATTAACCGAAAGGAAAGGCAAGAGAACTCTTCTTTTTTAATTTTTCAATCCCTTCATAAGAGTAGTCTTTTTACCTTTTATTTTCTCTTATTTGAATGAGGCAACCTAGCATAGTGATCATGTTGCCTGGCAATAGCCTGCCTGAATTCAAATCTCACCTTGAACACTTACTGGCTATTGTACCTTGGGCAAATTAGTTAACTCTTGTGTGTCTTATCTTCCTGAAGCATGAGAATAATAGTACTACCTACATAGTGTTATTAAAAGATTAATCTCTTTATATAAAAAGCTGAGAATACTGCCTGGTGGGTAATAAATGCCATAAATTCTTTACTATAAAGATAACAACAGAAATCATGTAACCTTTTCTTATTTAAGATGTAAGGTCTATAAAACATAATTCTTTTTTGAACGGGGTGATATTAACTGATGGTCAGAGAGCTAAGTAAGCTAAACAGTTCAGTTAATAGCATATCACTTACCAACTGGTGATCTATTGCAGTATATCAAATATTCCTAAGAAACTCTCCACTATTGATTAGTTTATATTTTTTGCCAAGTTATAATATTTCAATCTCAATTTTCTACAAATTCATGAGGGGACAGGCCTATGTTGTCAATCAACTACTTGAAGTATTTTCATAGCTTCAAACTGATTTGTCAAATTTTAACTAATTTGTCAGGGGAAGGGATAGTCTACCCACTCCAGTATTGGACAGGAAACCCTGGTATGCTCCAGTCCATGGGGTCGCAAAGAGTTGGACACAACTGAGTGACTGAACTGAACTGCACTGATTCATCAACAGGTTTTTCTCCTTTCCAAATCACTTAACATACTGAGGTCAGATTCAGATTCTGAAAAAATCAGTTTCATTTTAATACTCATCTATTCAAGCCTTCAGTAGTTCTCCAGGGCCAAAAGGGAAATATTTCAATTCCTTTTTCTGGCATACAAAACAGTCCACAGAACGACTGCCTCATTTCCCACAATTCCCTGTCGTGAGCTGCACTTCCCACCACCATTATTCTGCTCATACTTATCTCCCATTTTCATTCTCTTTTTATTTACTTTTTTCATGTAAGAATCCTTTCCCTTATGCTAGCATCAGGATTTGACACCTGTGGGTATTTTAATTCATTAGTTTTCCACCTTCTCTATGGATTTTCTGTTAGGGATGATACAAATTTGCTTTCTAATATTGTATTGTTACAATTATTGGTTATATTAGTTATCAGTTATTAAGTCTTTATTCTATGCTTATATAAATGCAACTCTCATTTGAGTGTCATAGTGCACTATGGTTATGTTCCCTTTCCCTGAAGGTAATAATAATTTTCTTCCTTATTCATTTGCATGAAGGTGAAAGTTGCCTGGTCATGTCTGACTGTTTGTAACACCATGGACATGGAATTCTTCAGACCAGAATACTGGAGTGGGTAGCCTTTCCCTTCTCCAGGGGATCTTCCCAACTCAGGGATCAAATCCAGATCTCCCACATTGGAAGCAGATTCTTTACCAGCTGAGCCACAAGGAAAGCCCAAGATTACTGGAATGGATAGTCTATCCCTTCTCCAGTAGATTTTCCCGACCTAGGAATCCAAATGGGGTCTCCTGCATTGCAGGCAGATTCTTTACCAACTGAGCTATTAGGAAAGCCCCATTCATTTGCATAGTTTTCTTTATGCCTATCACTAATTCTTCTCACACCTTTCAAGAGTTTCTTGGTATAATTTTTCACAAAATCAATCACTTTCAATCCTTGATTAGTTCTAGTTTATTTTTCCCCCTGAAACAAGCTCTCAATTTTCTAGTCTAGTTACATTGTTTCCCTATGCTGGAGGAATAGTTTTTATCTTAGAGCTTCTCTTTACTGTGTTCTTTTTTTTGAACTTTTTATATGAGGCATATTAAGTACAAGTAATTTCTAAACGTAGTTTTCTTAATTTTACAATAATTGGTGAATTGGTCCCAGGTTTTTAACTTTGATCAGTAAATATTGACCACTTTAAGCCACTTTCTTTTTTTTTAAATTGAAGTACATTATTACATTATTTACAATGATGTATTCGTTTCAGGTGTGCAGCACAATGATTCAGTTCACAGTGTTCTTTTTCAGATTCTTTTCCCTTATAGGTTCCTACAAAATGTTAAATATTGTTCCCTGTGCTATACAGCAGTAGGTCCTTGTTGGTTATCTTTTTTATGTATGGCAGTGTGTATATGTTAATCCCAAGCACCTAATTTATTTTCCCTTTCTCCTTTCTCCTTTGGTAACCATAGATTTGTTTTCTATGATTGTGAGCCTATTTCTGTTTTGTAAATAAGTTCATTTGTAATTTTTTTTTTTCAGATTCCATATATAAATGATATCATATGACATTTGGCTTTCTCTGTCTGGCTTGCTTCACTTAGCATGATAATTGCTAGGTCCATGTATGCTGCAAAATTAACCAGATGTATAGATCAATGGAACAGGAGAGAAAGCCCAGAGATAAACCCACAAACCTATAGTTTCCCACACATCTATAGTCTCCTTATCTTTGACAAAGGAGGCAAGACTATACAATGGAGAAAAGACAGTCTCTCATTAAGCAGTGCTGACAACAGTGGACAGCTACTTATGAAAGAATGAAATTGAACATTGTCTAATGACATTACAAAAATAAACTCTTTTTGTTGCATTCTTGAGATTCCCTTTGCTATCAGGTCAAGTCCCTTAGATCAAGCCCTGGTCATGAAGATCTGGAGTAATTTATTTGTTTCTCTATGCTTCTTTAGCATGAAGATTGGAAGTGAAGAAAATTTTCTGTAATGTTGAGGGTTCTGAGTCATTAAATTCTGGTAAAGGAAGATTTTACTGCAGCAAATTTTAGTGTTTTTAAAAATTTGTGAACATAATCTCCACTTAACAAAAGGATATTAGCTGAAACTGAGTCTTAAACATATCATCAAAAATGGCATTTATAATTTGAATTTTTCAGAGGTTTTCGATGAAATTAGAATTTCTGTTTTCTATATAACCCTTTGTCCTCACACTGCATAACTTTCCTCGAGGTGGAAGATGAGATAGATTCTATATTTACTTTAATGACTAGTGGCTAAAAGAAGCAATCATAAAATCCAATGAACAAAAGAAAGATTATTGTGGGACAATTTCCTCTCCAGATCATTTAAACAGATTAATAAAAAGAATATTTACTACCGACAATTGTATCACCTTAGCCATGGATGGGATGACTTTAACTTTTTATGATAGTATAAAATTCATTTTTCACCTTTAAGTCCCCTTAAGTTGTCCCCATTGTACGATGAAATAGCTGAGGGGTGAAATGTGTTCAGAATTAGTATTTGTGCGTGTATGCATTGTATGAGGAAAGAGGAAATAACCGAGGTGCTTCTAAATGGTTTAAGTGCCTGACAGTATTTCTCACCTTGTCAGTTCTCAGCAGCAGGCCTCTGGGGCGATGTGAGTCTGGGAAAAAAGCTTGGAAAACAAATGAGCTTCTGTTTTGGGATCAGTGTTATTTTATGTTTTGTGTGATGTTGCCAGAGATACTTTTATGAAGCGATCTTTAAACCAAAACTTTGGAGAAGCAATTTTTTGTTTTGCCTATCTTATGATCTACTGCAAATCTGCAGCATTAGAGTTTTTTCCCCTCTCTCACTTTGTCTTCCACCCTTCACCCCTGCCTTCCATCCCTCCACCCCTGCCTTCCATCCCTCCACATGTTGCCTTTTCTTTGCATCTAACAGGTATTTGTTGAAGTTCTGCTAAATAGTAGGTGATGTCCTATGTGTTGGGCTTCCACAGTGGCTCAGTGGTAAAGAATCCACCTGCCAAAGCAGGAGATGTGGGTTTGATCCCTGGGTCAAAAAGACTCCTCTGGAGAAGGAAATAGCTACCACTCCAATATTCTTGCCTGGGAAATACCATGGACAGAGGAGCCTGGTGGACCACAGTCCATTGAGTCACAAAATAGCTGGACATGTTCAATTCAGTTCAGTTCAGTAACTCAGTCGTGTCTGATTCTTTGCGACCCCATGAATCACAGCACGCCAGGCTTCCCTGTCCATCACATGACTCAGTGATTAAACAATAATAACATTTAGTGTAGGAATATAATGGAAAAGAACACAAAGTCGTTGACTCTAGGATGTTTGTATTCAGTCAGAGGTAGGGTGGAGGAATAGGGGGGTCAGGTTTGACAGAGTCCACCAGTTTCCCTTAAAGCAAAAATACTAATTCCATCAACTGGTCACCTCAAAAATCTATTGTCCTGAAAGTATTCATCTGACAACTGAGAAAATCTTTGATGTTTGTTTCCTTAGATGACATTATAATATCCCATTTCTCTTGTGGACACCAACGGAAAATTCTGTGCCTTATGATCTCTTGCTTCATATGCTTTTGGGTGGGCCATATCACACATGACATAATTATATAAGAGCTTATTATCATTCCTATAAACTAGCATTTTTTTTTTCCTAAAGTTCTCTATTTTTTCCAGTTATCCTGATCACAGAGATTTGAAATTCCTGGCATTTCACCGGGATCATCCTTCATTTTCTATTTGCCTTTTAACATTCATTTCCATTCAGTCACTAAATCCTGACTTTTCTTTCACTTGTCTATTCATCTCATCTCATCTCATGACATGTATTATATCTCTTTAGTAGCTCTTCAGTTGGTACATCTCTGCATCCACTTGGCCTCTTCCTACCAACAAATGCTGGCACAAATCCTCATCTAAAGATTTAAATTATCCAATTTGACTGTTTCATCTTATGATCTTATCTTTCGGTTGTACTCCTTCAGTTTTGACTTCAAACAGTCCCAGATATTTTGTCTCTTCAATATTTGTCGACTCAAACATTGTCATGTGTTCACCTATCTTCCCCATAACCAAACTCAGGCCATGTGCCCCAAATCTGCTTAATCTCCCAATGTCCTGACTCGCTGGCCTTCCTAAGGATTTCAACTTGACATCTGCTTTATTGGCTTAACATTAACTACATATCAGTTCTAATCTTATCCTATGAAAGTACAAACTGCATGTCTTAAATGGTTTGCATGTCTTTGTAGAGCATAGAGTATACACTCAAAAGGCTTGCCATTCTGGTTCGTGAAGGAGTGATTTTGTATGGCTTGGTCCTTGAATGAACTGCAGAGTTGCAGAAATAAGTGTGAGTGTTTCAGTAGCTGCAGTTAACAGTCTCCTTCTAGGTATAGTGTAAAAGGCACTGATGGCTGTGACCTCATCTTTACGATGTGTCTGCCCCACAGAGACAAACCATTTACTCATAAACTTATTTCCTTATTCAATATAAATTCAGTGCCAACTAGTATGGTAGAGGCTTGAGTTACAAGATCAGTTCAGTTCAGTTCAGTTCAGTCACTCAGTAGCGTCCGACTCTTTGCAACCCCATGAACTGCAGCACACCAGGACACCCTGTCCAACACCAACTCCTGGAGCCCACCCAAACTCATGCCCATTGAGTTGGTGATGCCATCTCTTCCTCTGTTGTCCCCTTCTCCTCCTGCCCCCAATCCCTCCCAGCATCAGGGTCTTTTCAAATGAGTCAGCTCTTCACATCAGATGGCCAAAGAATAGGAGTTTCAGTTTCAACATCAGTCCTTCCAATGAGCACTTGGGACTGATCTTTCGGATGGACTGACTGGATCTCTTTGCAATCCAAGGGACTCTCAAGAGTCTTCTCCAACACCACAGTTCAAAAGAATCAATTCTTCAGTGCTAAGCTTTCTTCACAGTCCAACTGACTAGACGGACCTTTGTTGACAAAGTGATATCTCTGCTTTTTAATATGCTGTCTAGGTTAGTCATAACTTTTCTTCCAAGGAGTAAGCATCTTTTAATACATTACAAGATAAATAAGATCTAATCTCTTCTTCAAAGCAGCTTAACATCTGAAAGAAGAGATATGTATTGAATGAATATATTAAATTATATACACAATTAAAATACATATTTTATAAGATTATTTTGAGGAATAATTGAATAGGTGTATTCAAAGGTCTTAAAATAGTGCCTAGCAGTTAGAACACATTACATAAATGTTTGTTTTAACTTTACAATGAGCTTTAATTATGTTCAAGTGTTAGAGGACCACAGAGTTTCCTCCGCATATAAATGTTGCTTGTCTATTCACAGACTCTTGCGAGACTTCAACTAGGACTCTACTGATTCCATGTTCATTCATTCAAAAAATACTTTTTTTAGCATTTTTTTTAATATTCTAAGACTGTGATAGACACAAGGAGAATAAAGAAAAATAATCCAAGTTCCTCATCTTCAAGGTTCTCACATGCTTATTTGTCTAGCTTTGAGTAATGGAAGTATTTAAAAAACTGGACTCAGTAAACTCCCTGAATTTTACTACAAATGATAAAAAAGTAAGCATTTAGATTTGGTTTGAAATTAAAAATACAGTTAAATTATTAGGGAATGATTTGGGCCTGTACACATTTGGTTAAGTATTCGGTACTGTCTATATTGACAGGGTTACAGCAGTATAAACCACATATAATTCAAATGTAACCCTAAGCTTCAGAAGAGCCAGATCATCACAGAAAATATATTTTAATTATCACAGATTTCATTATTAAGCATATTTTCCTAAATCCTTAGAAAATTGGTGATCCATAAGTGGCTAATTTTAATTAAGTAGAATATCCTAACTTAATTTATAAAATATAGGGGAAAGAGTACAAAAAGGCTGATCCTAGTTTTATCACTTTCTATCCATGGGCATTGAGTAAGTCATTTAACCTCTTCTTTTGTGAAATAATGTGAATAAATGTCATGCAGGGTTGATGACAGGATTACCAGAGATATTATATTCAAGAACTCACTAAATTGATGGGACATAGGAAATGTTAATCACATTTTCAGTAGGACTAGCTGTAAAAATACACATGTATATATGGCCAAACCATCCATATGTATGCATGAAAATGAAAGTCGCTCAGTCATGTCCAACCCTTTGTGACCCTATAGACAATACAGTGCATAGAATTCTCCAGGCCAGAATACTGGAGTGAGTAGCCTTTCCCTTCTCCAGGGGATCTTCCCAACCCAGGGATCGAACCCAGGTATCCAGCATTGCAGGCAGTTTCTTTACCAACTGAGCTATGAGGGAAATCCCCATATGTATGTATAAAAGACTCTTTTTTATTCATATTACTTGACCTGACTCCACAGAGGATTTGAGAGAATCATTTCCTTTGATATATGGCAAAATTTTTAACACATTTTCCTAATGTAGAGAAACATGTTTTAACACATTTTCCTACCTGTAGGGGTTATGTTACTTTGTTGTTTATAACAAATTACAGAGAAAACCGTGTTCACATGTATGCTGTGGATACACAAATTCTTAATGGCAAGGATGCTTGGATGCAGTGAGGTGTCCAGCATACAGAAAAGTTCTAGTGATTTCTAAATAACTCTATGGACTAAATTTTAATATGCTTTAGCTTCTTGGAGGTTAGTTATCTATGTCAGCAATGACCACAGGGTATTCCTTCATCTTTATTTTGTGGAAGTTTACTTAACAATCTTGCAACAGCAAATTGTCATATGGCGTGCTTTAGGAGAGCGGTGTGATATCAATTTGTCAAGCATGATTTAGGAATAATAAAATCCATTTGCCCAAGATGTAGTGGGGATGGTGAGTGACAGAGGAGCTATAGGTTCCTTCTAATTTCACTTACTATTTGACTTACTAAACAAGGGCATTTCCTCTGTGAATTATATTGAAGGCTGGCTTTTCCCTTAGTGGCTGGAAGACTCCCATCAAAATAATTTAATGATGAAAATGAAACCAGTTTAATTGAATTCAGTATGCACTAAGAGTCATCACCTTAGGGTAGATTTAGCCCTTAGCAGTTAATATTCTGCTCCGCAGTTCAGCTTTGTGGCAAAGCCAGGGACATTGTCATTGCAGGCTTTAAGCTCAGGAAGAGTTCTTGTTTTTTTAATATAGAAAATGGGAGGCAGAGCAAGCACCCAAAATTGAGATAAATGTAGGCCCTCACTTTGACCACTTAGGAGCTTTTCAAGACTGACACCTCATCAGCAAGTAAAAATTAACTCAGTAGGTCTCAATAATGCTGATATCAACAACTAAAAGCAATTTTTTACTTTCCCTTAAAGGTTCCTGTTCTTTATTTAAAGAACTAAACCAAACTCTTGACCTATCCTTAAGAAGCAATTTTAATGAGTATCAGTAGGTTTCCCAAGTCTCTGACATGGAATTTACTTCAAATTTATTTTTAAAGATTGGGCTGGAAGCTCTAAGGACAGAATTCCCTAAGTCAACCTGCTCTGAAATACTGTGTTCACCTCACCATTGTCTGATTCTGTTTCGTTTAACCAATGATATTTTAAGGACTAAGATTCAGTCTTCCATTTCATTTCACTGGGTCTCTGAAAGACAATCTAATGTTAAAATTGGCCCATTATCTAGGCTGATCTAATTTGTGCCTTAAAATGACTTTGGAAGTAAGTTTTGATTAAAAAGTTACACCAGTGATGCATTTTCAGTATCACAAAGCAAAACCTATTTGAAGAAGTTATTTTTGCATGCCAGATTGAGCAGAAGCCTTAATTCCCCTTGGTAACTGTGTAGGCGAAAAGAAATTAGGGAGCCTGGTGAATAAACAGGAAGCCATAAAAATCACAGACATCTTTGCTATCTGTCTTGTTTTTCCATCAAATGGATTGTGCAGTCAAAAATTACAACCACAATCAAATGCAAAGTATTTTAAGAATGAATACACACATTTATTTTTTCTCCAAAATAACTATTAACAACCAAGAAACATATGCTTCAGTGAATGCTTTTAGTTGAATCATAAACTACATTTCCAACAACTGTCTTTTTGAAACCAGTTGAGACAGCTACATAAGAGGATGTTAAAGCAAATCAAACTCTCACAGAGCCCATCTGTGACTTCCCAGCGAGTCTCCAAGTACTTGCTTTCTCCAAAATTACTGTAAGCTGTACAGTTGCTGTCTTGTTAAGGGATATCCTGTCCCACCTTTCCAATGTGTCCATCCTCTAAAACTTTAGGAGAAAATTAAGATCCTCTTTTAAGTAGGTGCATAGGTCATAGTTCATCATGGAGAAGCTGATGAAGATACTGAATTTTGCAAAGACTTACTGTCTCCCATGATTGGATGTTTGCTATTTGCAGTGTTTGATATGTCGTATTAGAATGCGTAGGGAGATGAGGCCCCTCCAGATGCCAAAAACAATAGGGAAATACTGAAACTGAAAAGGGGAGGGAGCTGGTGTTGGATGCTCGATGGTGTTGGAGAGGAAGTAAGAAGAAGCCTCTGCAGTGTGCCAAAGTCTAGTATCTATAGTTAAAGCTGGATCTGGATGCAGAAGTGTCAAGTATCAATTCAGTACAGCAGAGCTGAGGTCAAGAATTTGAGTTCCATAAAGGAGTGGCTGTGGAAATCGCATTGGGGAACACAGCATTCCCAAGCTGATGGTGGGGAAAAGAGATGGAACCGTGGCCTTCCCGTTTTCACATTTCTGCATCCAAGAGCAAGGAACAGAGGTTGGCAGAGAGAACCAGAAACAAGTCTCCAAAACAAACACTTCTGCAGAAGCTTCAGGAACTATAGCTGGGGATTTCTCTCCTATTAGGGTGGAAGAGTGAAAGGCAGCAAGGGAAAGAAGGGCGCCAGCTCCAGAACCCTACCTTTCTCCCATGGCATTGACATCTCTCAAGGTACCCAGAGTAGACAAATATTCATAGTGGAATTAGTGACAACAGCCAAAATAAGAAACATCCCAAATGCCCATCAACTTATAAATAGATAAAATATAGCATACTCGTATAACGAAGTGTTGCTGCTGCTGTTGCTGCTGCTAAGTCACTTTAGTCATGTCTGACTCTGTGCAACCCCATAGACGGCAGCCCACCAGGCTCCCTCGTCCCTGGGATTCTCCAGTCAAGAACACTGGAGTGGGTTGCCATTTCCTTCTCCGATGCGTGAAAGTGAAAAGTGAAAGTGAAGTCACTCAATCATGTCCACCTGTTAGCAACCCCATGGACTGTAGCCCATCAGGCTCCTCCATCCATGGGATTCTACAGGCAAGAGTACTGAAGTGGGGTGTTATTGCTTTCTCCAACGAAGTGCTGCTGCTGCTGCTGCTGCTGCTGCTGCTGCGTTGCTTCAGTTGTGTCCAACTCTGTGCGACCCCATAGACGGCAGCCCACCAGGCTTCCCCGTCCCTGGAATTCTCCAGGCAAGAACACTGGAGTGGGTTGCCATTTCCTTCTCCAATGCATGAATGTGAAAGTGAAAGGGAAGTCGCTCAGTCATGTCCGACTCTTAGCAACCCCATGGACTGCAGCCTACCAGGCTCCTTTGTCCATGGGATTTTCCAGGCAAGAGTACTGGAGTGGGGTGCCATTGCTTTCTCTGAACGAAGTGTTAGTTGGCCTTAAAAAGTAATAAAGTACTAATACCCAATACAACATGAATAGTGAAAGCATCATGCTAAGTGAAAAAAAAGTTACAAAAGGACAAATATTGTGCGATTCTATTTATGTAAAATGCCCAGAGTAGCCAAATCTGTAGAGACAGAAATAGTAAAACAGTGGCTGCCTAGGTCTAGGGGTCTTGGGAGGAAACAGACTGTTAATACATATGGCGTTCCTTTTTAGGGTAATGAAAAACAGAAACTGATCATAGCAATGGCTGTATAACTCCATGGATATACTAAAAACTATTGAATTGTGCACATCAAATAGATGAATTGTGTGATGTATGAATTGCATCTCAATAAAGCTGTTTTTAAGAAGGAAAAAGCAAAACAAAAAAGGAATTTGAGTTCCAGAAGAAAGTCAAGACTGAAATCAGCTGGAGAGTAGGAAAGCACTTATTCACTCTAAATTCATTCACTGTTATGATGAGGCATCTCCTGAGGAGTTATAGTTCTGCTTCTACAAGACTAGTAGATTTCCTGCTGTATTGGATGTCTAGTATTCTTACTTACAAAAATTTAGATGACAGACCACTTTCTTGAAAGTTCAGGGAAGGCAATTAACTCAGTATCAGTTCAGTTCAGCTTAGTTTCTCAGTCGTGTCCAACTCTTTGAGACCCCATTAATCACAGCACGCCAGACCTCTCTGTCCATCACCAGCTCCAGGAGTTCACTCAGACTCACGTCCATCGAGTCAGTGATGCCATCCAGCCATCTCATCCTCTGTCGTCCCCTTCTCCTCCTGCCCCCAATCCCTCCCAGCATCAGAGTCTTTTCCAATGAGTCAACTCTTCGCATGAGGTGGCCAAAGTAGTGGAGTTTCAACTTCAGCATCATTCCTTCCAAAGAAATCCCAAGGCTGATCTCCTTCAGAATAGGAACTAGTAAAAAATAACAAAATGTTAATTTTAGTGCAAATATCTACGCTAATTCATATCTGTGTTTTTGCGTGTGCTGAGTTACTCAGTCATGTCCAACTCTTTTCGACCCCATGCACTATAGCCTGCCTGGCTCCTCTGCTCATGGGGTTCTCCAGGCAAGAATACTTGTGTGAGTTGCTATTCCCTTCTCCAGGGGATCTTCCCAACCCAGAGACTGAACCCAGGTCTCCTGCACTGCAGGCAGATTCTTTACCATCTGAGCCACCAGGGGAACTGTAATTCATCTATAGGAATCTAGTATTCTTTATGGTTTAAGAAACTATGAGAAACTGTTAAAAGGTGGACTCTCCTTGAAAGCTAACTTCTTGTAGGTAAAGGACAGATAAAAGCCCTACTTGTGACCTGTGACTCCCTTAATTTTTCCTGCTTCTCATCAAACCCTGACTCTGCTCCACATTCAGATGTCCAAGCTTAATCCACAATCCTATGCTTGGCCAACAGCAAGCCCCTTGTTCTCCCCATGATCAGAGATGTACAAACCAGTACTGTGGTCTGTACTTGGGAAAATGGGGCTGGGGAAGGGACTTTCAGGCCCTTAAAGTGGATTTGAGGGCATTTTAGCAAGACCAGGATTAGGAATACCGATGACAACCCACTCCAGTATTCTTGCCTGGAGAATTCCATGGACAAAGGAGCCTGGCAGGATATAGTCCATGGGGTCACAAAGAACTGGACACGATTGAAGTGACTTCGCACAGCATGCATAAAATATAGTTGGTGATGGACAGGGAAGTCTGCCATGCTGCAGTCCATGGGGTGTCAAAGAGTCAGATATGACTGAGCAACTGAACTGAACTGGACTGAAAGTGTAGTTGAGAATGGAAAGATGGAAAGAGGCTGTAGACTGGGAGTGTGAGGGGGCAGGGAAAGGATGGGGGGTGAACTCTAGGTGGGCATGTTCACTTGGCCTTATAGACCTCTTGTCTCACAGAGAGGGGGACAGCTGGACAAGGACCAGAGCAGGGAACTTTATTGAAGCCTGGAGTCTAGACTAGGGGCTGCAATTGCCTGGGTCTGGAGGTGAAACTGCCTCATGAATTTCTTACTGTTAACAGATAACTTGGCAAAGGAATCTTTTGCCATCTGGCCTCTTCGCCCATATTGCTTTCTCTTAATGTCTGTCTCATTTCAATCTCCAGTGACTTTTAAAAAATTCTTGTTTTTCCACCCAAACATATGACCTGCTATTCTTTATATCATTTCCTGTGCTGTCTCCTCTTTGGGAAAAATCTGTTTTGTGCTCCTAACAATTCCCATCCCCTTACTTAATACCTATGAAAGCTAAAGTGCTATAATGACAATAGTAGTACCAACTGGGCAACAATTAAGATCCAGGCCAATTGATTTCCAATTAGTTATCTTTCAGGTCTTCATTGTTGTCCAGGTTCAACTGTATTTATACTCTATCTGATTTAATATGCTGATTTGAATACTGTTTGACAAAGCTTGAAACCATATGCCCAGTTTATCCATTCTCATTTTATTAATATTAATGGTGAGGTCAATGACAGGCACTGTCCTGAGTCTTGAAGATATGAGGTAAATAAGAACTTAGCTGAAAGAAACTCATAGTTTGGTGGAAGGAATGCTCACACAGTAGTGGGAAGGATGGTGCTATCTCAGTTTGGAAGACACACAGCAGGCAGATTTCCATGAAAATATGACAACAGACCTGGGTCTTAAAGGATGCTGAGATTTTTGGCACAAAAGAAAATGGACAAGGTGAAGTAGCTGACAGGGCAGAGGTTTAAATCCCTGCTGTGAGCAATTGGCTTAGGTTATCTGAGTCTCAGTTCCATCACCTGTTAAATGACAATAATAATACTGGACAGGGATTCCATGAGGATTAAATGGGATAAAGGATGTGAAATCCTCTTCTTGTATATGGCTTTCCTTTGCAGAGAAAAGCATTCTCTGATCAGAAGGCATTATGAAGGAAACTGTCATGTAGAGGTCGGGCCCCAGGCTATCAGTCACTCTTCTCCTCCTCCCAAATTCTGGTCCATAAAAGAAATGGGAAATAGACATGGAAGTCAGGAACAAATGAAAATCTCAGTCTTATTACTGGTAAACTGAGTTGGAACACTCAGTTGCAGAACAGCTGGAAAACTGCAAATTTCTTCTCAGATTCAGAGCTCAGGCTGAAGGCGTTGCAGAAAGTAGCATATTTAAATTTTAATGGCAATCAACCAAACATAATATGTTGAAATTCAACAATCAGGCTGGGCCAAGAAATGTGTTTGCCATTTTGAAATGAATTGACTACTGGGGAGTTATGGTAGCTTGTAGTACTGTGGACAAATATTTTGTTTCCTGTCCTTGCTGTGTCAATCCTTGAGGGACTTTTATATATCTCTGTTTTACTAACCTTAGGAATAAGCCCAAGAGGTTGTGATGGATGTGGCATGTGTTATTTGCTAGGAGAACCTTTAAAAAGCCTATTTGTGATTTTCCACATCTTTCTTCCCTCTGCCACTGACATAAGCATTGTTTCAGACAGAGGCTGCTCCACAAGCTTGGGTTCTGGAACAAAGATGATGAAGAGCAAAGCAGTGGCTGATGCCTGACAGACACAAAACCTGACCAGAAATAAAGCTGTGCTATAAGCCTCTAAGATTCCTGGATTATTTACTACTGCAGCAAAACCTCACCCGGCCTAATGGATCAGTAGTTGTGAAATCACGTCATGCAGACATTTAATATTTAACCCAACAGGTCAAGTGTCTTTGTTATATTTATTCTTGTCTACATTTTGGGGACTTGCGGGGAGATCTGTATAAAGTTGTTCAGCTCCTGTTTGGCTTGTTTTTGAGATTTTGCACATTGGTGATTTTGCATGGTAACTTCCCAACCATCGGAACAACCAGCCCTGATGAGAAAAAACATTTATTAGTCTCCATTTCATCTAATTATTTTGCAATATTTAAAATATTATTATGTATTTGAATTTTCTACCTTAATATGCAACATATAAATTTGTGATATTTATCCCATAGATTGATCTTTGTGTGCATGTTCAGTTGTGTCTGACTTTGTGACTCCATGGACTGTAGCCTGCCAGGCTCTTCTATCTATGGGATTTTTTTGGCAAGAATACTAGAGTGGGTTGTCATTTCCTTCTCTAGGGGATCTCCCCAACCAAGGATTGAACCCACGTTTTCTGTACTGGCAGGCAAATTCTTACCACTGTGCCACTTGGGAAGCTTGTAAATTAGTCTTTATCTGTGACCTATCACCAACCAAAGGATCGCATCTACTATGTGCTGTATCCCTGCAAAAGTTATACCAAAATAACTGCCCAGATGAAAAATGTAGTCATGACCAATTCAGTATTCTATAAATTTTAGAAAAAAAGTTTTGATTTTGCATTTTGAATATAATTGCCCTGCTAATAGTATAATTGCCCTACTAATAGCCCTATTAACAGTACTGTTAATGCTGCTGCTGCTAAGTCACTTCAGTCGTGTCCAACTCTGTGCAACCCTGTAGATGGCAGCCCATTAGGCTCCTCTGTCCCTGGGATTCTCCAGGCAAGAATACTGGAGTGGGTTGCCATTTCCTACTCCAAAAACTGTTTAATATGTTTGTGCAATTAATAAACAATGATCATAAAGAATAACTTTTAAAACAAGATTGAATTAGAGAGTAGAGACAGGATTAGCCTTAACTTCAAACAGAAAAGAAGCAATTTTTAAAATTATTTAGTTTATAATATTGCCAGCCACAGAGGCTATCAGTTGTTACATAAGTCCATTCCCAAACCAGTAACAGCAATTGTGTTTCAACTGTTTAAGATAATGTAAATAAATTCCAAAGAGACAGGAAAAGTAGACATAGTTTTGATGAAATTAAATTTGAGATATGATCACTTACATGAAAAGAATGTGATCATTTGTAAATGGCATAAAGACTGTAAACTATATATAGCAAGTTGCTGGCAGAATTTAGAATTAATGACAGGAAGGCTTAAATGGGAAAAGGATTAATATGGCATTATAAAATAAGTGAAAAAAGATCAAGCTGGCCTCTGTATTGTCACTATATTCAAATTATAGTTGAAGAACTGCATTTCTATAATTAGGGAATATCCCAGTGGAAATTAGAAGACTTAGTACAATGTAAATGTTTTTTAATGACTATTGAGTTCTTGCAAGTGATATTCTCATTAATGATGCTAACTGTGTAGGCTAACACTTCTTGTCACATTCAACAAGATCAAAGTTCTGCAAGGATTGTTTCAGTTGAATTTCCATCTGTGAGGAATAAAAAGGCAAAACAATTAAGGTCCACACACTCTAATGTAGGCATAAGTGCAGTTAGCTCCTATACATAAAAATCAGTCTTAAAGAAGAACTTTCTTTTACCTTGTGAAGTCTGCATGATTTGGAGCAGTGATGCTCGACAGAACATTCCCTAATGATGGAAACATCCTCTGTCTGCTCTTTCCTTCAAAGTAGCCATGTGTGGCTATGTGTGGCTATTGAGCAAAGCAATTGAAATATATCTAGTGCAGCTGAGCAAATGATTTAAAACTTTTATTAAATTTTAATTGACTATAATTCAGTTTTAAATAACCAGATGTGGTTCCAGTCTATTCTATTGGTCAGTGTAATCTAGAGCTATCTCATTTAAAAACTTTGTGAAAGTCATTCAGTCATGTCTGACTCTTTGTGACTCCATGGACTATATAGTCCATGGAATTCTTCAGGCCAGAATACTGGAGTGGGTAGCCTTTTTCTTCTCCAGGGGATCTTCTTAACCCAGGAATCAAACTGGGGTCTCCTGCATTGCAGGCAGATTCTTTACCAACTGAGCTATCAGGAGAGAGCTTTAAAAGCTATAGATTAAGCTTATTTCCAGCACATTCTGTGTTATCTTTCCAAATTATTTCTGCTGAAAAGAAAAATTTAAGAGAACCAGACTTTATTCTAAGAGAAAGATACTGCTGCTACTGCTAAGTCGCATCAGTCGTGTCCGACTCTGTGCGACCCCATAGATGGCAGCCCACCAGGCTCCCCCATCCCTGGGATTCTCCAGGCAAGAGTACTGGAGTAGGTTGCCATTTCCTTCTCCAATGCATGAAAGTGGAAAGTGAAAAGTGAAAGTGAAGTTGCTCAGTCGTGTCTGACTCTTAGCGTCCCCATGGACTGCAGCCTACCAGGCTCCTCCGTCCATAGGATTTTTCCAGGCAAGAGTACTGAGTGGGGTACTGAGTGGGGTGCCATCGCCTTCTCTGTTGCTAGTGTTAGAGAAAGATACTACCAGCCATGTTTTCAAATACATCCCATGTCCCAAATGTAGTTAACTAATTTCCATAGATTTTGACATTTAATTATTTTTATATATAATTATTAAAGTAACCTTATTCTGGTTTTGTTAGGTAAAATGATTTTTATCTATCCAGACATCCCCATCTCAGGTTTCAGGATTCTGGGCCTTCCTTATAAAAGCTCTTGCTTCAGCTTGGGAGACTCACCAGGGCTGAGAACTCAGCCTTTCTGAAGCTCTGCCTCTCTTCCAACTATGTCCAGTGACTGATTTTTCTGTCTGTCTTCTGGCTGCAGGAGATGAACATCACTTTAAATGCTGCCCTTTGACTCTTTCATTTTGTTTAAAATTGTTGATTAATAGGTCTGAACCTGGCCATTTTCTCTCTTCAGTAAATCAGTGGCATTTGAGAACAGCCACCAAATTTCACAGGCATTAGAGTTGCTGTTTCTCCCTGATCTCTCAAAATCATGGCATTGCACAAGCGACCACTTCCCTTTTGCCCGTGTCCCTTCTGGGTCCAGAAGAGATGAAGTTTTCTTTTTTTTAATTTTTTCTTTAATTTTTATTTTTTAGTTTGTTTTGCTTTACAATACTGTATTCATTTTGCTATACATTGACATGAATCAGCCACAAGTGTATATGAGATGAAGTTTTTAGCAGTTGTACTTTAGATCAGGCCATGAACTATAAACAGAATACTCAGCACCACTGAGTATTCTTCTTGTCATCCAGCCAGTGAGTGAATAATTTCAGAATCCCTTACTTCCAATACCAGCTATGTTTGATCAAAGTCCTAGGAGACATTAAGAGACGTGGGATGGATTCCTCAGTCCAGAAGATCCCCTGGAGGAGGAAATGACAACCTACTCCCTCTCCAGTATTCTGGCCTGGGAAATCCCATGGACAGAGGAGCCTGGAGGCTATAGTGTAGATCATTGCACAGAGTTGGACATGACTAAAGTGACTTAGCACACATGCACACTGACATGGAACCTGAGATGGAGATCTTTTATCAAGTGATTCATTAAAGGAGGACGATTTGGGAGGGAGAAATAGAGCAAAAATTCAATCTGGTTTGGAGACTGGCTTCACTCTTATCCTCCAGGGAACCTCTGGTATACACATGGTCTCACAGAGCCTATCCCACTTTGAATTCAGAGGGCTTGGCCCTTTGTATTCCCTTGTTTCCCTTTGTGTGTGTGCAATCAATCAATCAACCAGGTGTGCAGTGTTGCAGGGGGAGGTGTTCCTTCTTCGGTGAAGATACCAGCTGTGAGTTATTCTCAGTCATCATTCATAGCAGTTAATATTGGGATTGGGGTATGTGTGTGTACACCAAATAGTAAAATTGTTCAGGGAAAGATTCTAACAGTATCCACTGCAGTAGGACAGCACAAGTTTGTCTCCTTCCTTAGTAGGTTATTCAGCAAGATGAGTTGAAGACTTAGCCAGGGGCTGTGAGCTAAATGCTACATGCACAGGAGGATTCTTTACATATCATCACATGGCTGTGTTTCTTTTCAGTTATTCATTTCAGAGATGATTAGAAAGACTCATTATATCATAGGACTAACCTGTGCTCTGGGAATAGAGCAATGATTAAGTTTATAGATCATGAGCAATAGACTTATAAGTGGGTGATTGTAGGGAAATATGAGTAGGTACTATCAACATGATGTGAATCTGTGCAAGCAGAGAAGGGAGAGATGAGCAGTGGAGAATTAGAGTACATAGAGAAGTTGAAATGTGAGCCAGGACCCAAGAGGTGATGAGGAGCTTGTCAGACACATTACCCTAGTTATATAGCAATCATGTACCTCAATGCCTGTGTCTAAACAATTTTTTTTCCTTTTTTATTCTGGTAAGATTTAAGGGAATGCTTGGATTAAGATCTTACAAAGCCTATAGGAGATGATCCACTATTCCATTCTAGTGACCTGTGTTTGATCCTTTGATTCTATAATGCAGTGTGTTCCTTTGTTGACTTGAACATAGAGAAGATTATTCACTTTCTATTTGCTCAGCATCAGTATTTACAAGGCATCTCAAATGAACCATTTCATACAAGAAATTGATGGTATATAGGTGGGTGATGCCTCAATTTCCCATCAAACAGAGGTTATTTGAACAATGAACAGTTATTTTCTCATGAATCTGATTCCATAGACTCAGTTGAAAGGTAATAGCATTCCAGTGTGATAGACTGTCTCCTGACAGCCCCAGCTGGAAGTTTCTCATAGGACAGAGAAAAACTGGTATTAATCCATTAAAAAATCCAGTGGTGAAACTGAATATAAAGCAGCTTCTATAGCAATAAGCTTTGCAAGCTCTCTCCACAATTAGTTATTTAACATACTCAAGGATATTTGCTTTTCATTTTTCCTACAGGGCAGCTGATTGGATATGTTCACTAAATGGGCAAAGTCAAATCCATCTTTTGAAAGCACTGTTGGAGTTAATTGAGGAGTATGTTAGGGCTTGATCTGAACGACTCTGTCCATCAGATGCTGTTTCTTGTACAGCAAACAGATGAATGCAGATGGTGAAGCAAAATTACTTATTTACTTCTTTTTGTTTCTGAAGTAACTAAAACTCTTTACCTCATTTTTGTTTAATTTAATTTATTTTTTAAATGAGACTTCTCTCCTCATACTTTTTCAGGGGCACGTTGTTATTCTTTTAATAATTGAATACTAGGGATATATACTAACCAACAAAGTAGTAAGGAATTTTCTTCTAGCTTTATAAAAAGCTGTACTTAATGCTACATTGATTCTTTATAGTGTCAGCTAAAGCATCACTGATAGGAAAACTCCTTGGGAGTACAAAATACTTTTTTTTACAGGGCATGAAATATTGTGATATATTCTTTTTTTTAAAAAAAACAATTTTCTAACCTAAGTTAGTTAATTTACCGTGTTACATTCATTTCAGGTGTATAGCAAAGTGATTATTATGTCTATACACGTCTATACTGAATATATATATATGTGCTGCATGTGTGCTAAGTCACTTCAGTCATGTCTGACTCTTTGTGACCCTATGGATAGTAGCCTGCCAGGCTCCAGTTTCCATGGAATTCTTCAGGCAAGAATACAGAAATGAATTGCCATGCCCTCCTCCAGGGGTCTTCCTGATCCAGGGATCGAACTAGCATCTCTTTTAAACTAATTTATTTATTTTAATTGGAGGCTAATTACATTACAATATTGTGGTGGTTTTTGCCATACACTGACATGAATCAGCCACAGGTGTACATGTGTCCTCCATTCTGAAACCCTCTCCAACCTCCCTCCCCATCTCATCCCTCTGGGTTGTCCCAGTGCACTGGCTTTGGGTGCCCTGTTTCCTGCATCAAACTTGGGCTGGTCATCTGTTTCACATATGGTAGAATACATGTTTCAATGCTAGTCTCTTAAATCATCCCACCCTCACCTTCTCCCACAGAGTCCAAAAGACTGTTCTATACATCTGCATTTCTTTTGCTATCTCACATATAGGGTCTTTGTTACCATCTTTCTAAATTCCATATATATGCATTAATATACTGTATTGGTGTTTTTCTTTCTGACTTACTTCTCTCTGTATAATGGGCTCCAGTTTCATTCACCTCATTAGAACTGATTCAGATGCATTCTTTTTAATAGCTCAGTAGTATTCCATTGTGTATACGTACCACAGATTTCTTATCCATTCATCTGCCGAGGGACATCTAGGTTGGTTCCACGTCCTGCTGCTGGTGCTGCTGCTGTGTTGCGTCAGTCGTGTCTGACTCTGTGCAACCCCATAGACAGCAGCCCACCAGGCTCCTCCATCCCTGGGATTCTCCAGGTCAGAGTACTGGAGTGGACTGCCATTTTCTTCTCCAATGCATTAAAATGAAAAGTGAAAGTGAAGTCTCTCAATCGTGTCTGACTCTTCAAGACTCCATGCACTGTAGCCCACCAGGTTCCTCCATTCATGGGATTCTCCAGGCAAGAATACTGGAGTGTGTTGCCATTGCCTTCTCCTGCTTCCATGTCCTAGCTATTGTAAACAGTGCTGCCATGAACATTGGGGTACACGTGTCTCTTCCAATTATGGTTTCTTTGGTGTGTATGCCCAGCAGTGGGATTGCTGAGGCATATTGCAATTCTATTTCCAGTTTTTAAAGGAATCTCCACACTGTTCTCCATAGGGGCTGTACTAATTTGCATTCCCACCAACAGTGTAAGAGGGTTCTTTTTTCTCCACACTCTCTCCAGGGTTTATTGTTTGTAGACATTTTGATAGCAGCCATTCTGATTGGCATGAGATGATACCACATTGTGATTTTGATTTGCATTTAATGAGTGATGTTGAGCATTTTTTCATGTATTTGTTAGCCATCTGTATGTCTTCTTTGGAGAAATAGTTGTTTAGTTCTTTGGCCCATTTTTTGATTGGGTCACTTATTTTTCTGGAATTGAGCTTCAGGAGTTTGCATATTTTTGAGATTAATTCTCTGTCGTTTGCTTCATTTGCTACAATTTTCTCCCATTTTGAAGGCTGTCTTTTCACCTTGCTTATAGTTTTCTTTGTTGTGCAAAAGCTTTTAAGTTTAATTAGGTAGGTCCCATTTGTTTATTTTTGCTTTTATTTCTATTACTCTGGGAGATGGGTCATAGAGGATCCTGCTATTATTTACATCAGAGAGTGTTTTGCCTGTTTTCCTCTAGGAGTTTTAGAGTTTCTGGTCTTACATTTTGATCTTTAATTCATTTTGAGTTTATTTTTATGTATGGTGCTAGAAAGTGTTCTAGGTTCATTATTTTATAGATAGTTGACCAGTTTTCCCAGCATCACTTGCTAAAGAGATTGTCTTTTCTCGATTGTATATTTTTGCCTCCTTTGGCAAAGATAAGGTGTCCATAGGTGCATGGATTTATCTCTGGGCTTTCTATTTTGTTCCACTGATCTATATTTCTGTCTTTGTGCCAGTACCATACTGCCTTGACTGTAGCTTCATAGTATAATCTGAAGTCAGGCAGGTTGATTCCTCCAGTTCCATTCTTCTTTCTCAATATTGCTTTGGTTATTCGATGCTTTTTTGTATTTCCATACAAATTGAGAAATTATTTGTTCTAGTTCTGTGAAAAATAGCATTGGTAGTTTGATAGAGATTGTGTTGAATCTGTAGATTGCTTTGGGCAGTATACTCATTTTCACTATATTGATTCTTCTGATCCATGAACATGGTGCATTTCTCCATCTATTTGTGTCCTCTTTGATTTCTTTCATCAGTGTTTTACAGCTTTCTATATAAAGGTCTTTTGTTTCTTTAGGTAGATTTATTCCTAAGTATTTTATTCTTTTCATTGCAGTGGTGAATGGGATTGTTTCCTTAATTTCTCTTTTTGTTTTNTGCATTTCTCCATCTATTTGTGTCCTCTTTGATTTCTTTCATCAGTGTTTTACAGCTTTCTATATAAAGGTCTTTTGTTTCTTTAGGTAGATTTATTCCTAAGTATTTTATTCTTTTCATTGCAGTGGTGAATGGGATTGTTTCCTTAATTTCTCTTTTTGTTTTCTCACTGTTAGTGTATAGGAATGCAAGGGATTTCTATGTGTTAATTTTATACCCTGCAACTTTACTATATTCATTGGTTAGCTCTAGTAATTTTCTAGTGGTGTCTTTAGGCTTTCCTATGTAGAGGATCATGTCATACGCAAAGAGTGAGAGCTTTACTTCTTTTCCCATCTGGATTCCTTTTATTCCTTTTTCTTCTATGATTGCTGTGGCTAAAACTTCCAAACTATATTGAATAGTAGTAGTGAGAGTGGGCATCTTTGTCTTGTTCCTGACTTTAGGGGAAATGCTTACAATTTTTCACCATTGAGGATGTTTGCTGTAGGTTTATCATATATGGTTTTTATTATGTTGAGGTATATTCCTTCTATGCCTGCTTTCTGGAGAATTTTTATCATAAATGGATGTGGAATTTTGTCAAAGGCTTTCTTTGCATCTATTGAGATAATCATATGTTTTTTTACTTTCAATTTGTTAATGTGGTGTATCACACTGATTGATTTGTAAATATTGAAGAATCCTTGCATCCTTGGGATAAAGCCCACTTGGTCATGATGTATAATCTTTTTAATATCTTGTTGGATTCTGTTTGCTAGAATTTTGTTGAGGATTTTTGCATCTAACTTCATCAGTGGTAGTGGCCTGCAGTTTTCTTTTTTGTGTGTCATCTTTGCCTGGTTTTGGTATTAGAGTGATGGTGGCCTCATAGCATTCTAGTTTGGCAGTTTATCTTCCTCTGCAACTTTCTGGAAGAGTTTGAGTAGGATAGGTATTAGCTCCTCTCTAAATTTTTGGTAGAATTCACCTTTGAA
>SJYA01002115.1:0-24916 GCA_006410615.1 Neotragus moschatus | reverse complement strand
ATGATCTGAGCCACAGTCAGCTCCCGGTCTTGTTTTTGCTGACTGTATACAGCTTCTCCATCTTTAGCTTCAAAGAATATAGTCAATCTGATTTCGGTATTGGCCATCTGGTGATGTCCATGTGTAGAGTCTTTTCTTGTGTTGTTGTAAGAGAGCGTTTGCTATGACCAGGGTGTTTGCTATGACCATATGTACATGTTATATACATATATACATATATATACACACATTATATGTCACATTATATATACATGGTATACATACACACATCTTCACATTATACAAGCCATTTCTTTCTTAATTTTTAAAATATGATGAAAAGCATATAGGCATAATCAAATATAGAAATGATTGTATAAACTATTATGTATGAGTCATTTCAACTTGTGGTATCACAGTAAAGGGTTGAATCCCATATTTGGAATGAATATAAGATAAAAGAACAGCTATAAGATACAGGAAGCTCTCCTGGAGGAGGTCATGGCAATCCACTCTAGTATTCTTGCCTGGAGAATCCCACAGACAGAGGAGCCTGGAGGGCTAGAGTCATAAGGTAACAAATAGTCTGATGCAACTGAAGTGACTTAGCACGTATGCAGGATACAGTCAATCAAGGAGACTAGCATGGCCATAGACCCTAAGCTCCCTGAAAAACTGGAGAAATATATGGATGGGCTTCACATTATATAGGCTGTGGGATATATTTTCAATATAAGTGTACCTATGTCTCAGGAGTCTAGCAGGCTCTAACTAGTAGCTAAATGAAATAAACAAATTAAAATTCCTATGTATCGATGGATAATTGAAGCTTTGAGCCTGATACTCCCATAATTTCTCATGCTCTATAAACAGCAGAAAGCAGAGGTAAAGGGGAAGATGTACGGTGAAATGTTAGTTGTTCAGACATGTCTGACTTTTTGCAACCCCATGGACTGTAGCCCACCAAGCTCCTCTGTTCATGGAATTCTCCGCGCACAAATACTGGAGTGAGTAGCTCAGCTATTCCCCTCTCTAGGGGATAGAATCTTGGTCTCCTGCATTACAGGTGGATTCTTTACCATCTGAGCCACCCAGAAAGGTGAAGGGGTTGTATATTGGGAAAGGATATTTCCACTGTAGATTGAAAAATGAGACCTTGGTTTCTTGGTATGTAGCCTGAAGCCCTTATACTGAATTTCTCCTGACTGCACATGTCTTTTCTGAGTGGACAGAAGTTTCTCTTGGTGGAGAAAGGGATATTTGCTCTAGGAAAAGCACAGGCCTTGGATATTTAGCATTTATTTTCTCTTCCACTTGAGTTTAAATCTGTACAAGGAGAATATGGTAAGTATAAGATGGCTGTTCTACTTGATAATTTGGGAAGTTTCTTCCACAGCATAAAGAAAAAAAAACCCACTCCCAAGTTCATTAAGGAGAATTATGGCTGAATATAAAAGCAGAGAATATATCAAAAGCTGAGAAAAGAAGAGAAGATAAAAGCAATGGAGAAAAGGAAAGATATACTCATTTGACTACAGAGATCCAAAGAGTAGCAAGGAAAGATAAGAAAGCCTTCCTAAGTGAACAATGCAAATGAATAGAGGAAAACAATAGAACAGGAGAGACTAGAGATCTCACAAGAAAATTAGTGATACCAAGGGAACATTTCATTTAAGCGTGGGCTCAATAAAGGACAGAAATGGTATGGACCTAACAGAAGCAGTATTAAGTAACAATGGTAAGAATAAGCAGAAGAACTACACAAAAAAGATCTTCATGACCCAGATAATCATGATGGTGTGATCACTCACCTAGAATATGAAGTCAAGTGGGCTTTAGCAAGTATCACTACAAACAAAGGTAGTGGAGGTGATGGGATTCCAGCTGAGCTATCTCAAATCCTAAAAGATGATGCTGTGAAACTACTTCACTTAATATGCCAGAAAATTTGGAAAACTCAGCAGTGGCCACAGGACTGGAAAAAGTCAGCTGTCATTCCAATCAAAGAATGGCAGTGCCAAAGATCGTTCAAACTACCGCACAATTGCACTCATCTCACATGCTAGCAAAGTAATGCTCAAAATTCTCCAAGCCAGGCTCCAGCAATATGTGAACTGAGAAATTCCAGATGTTCAAGCTGGATCTAGAAAAGGTAAAGGAACCAGAGATCAAATTGCCAACATCTGCTGGATCATCGAAAAAGCAAGAGAGTTCCAGAAAAACATCTATTTCTGCTTTATTGACTATGCCAAAGCCTTTGACTATGTGAATCACAACAAATTTTGGAAAATTCTTAAAGAGATGGGACTACCAGAACACTTTACCTGCCTCCTGAGAAATGTGTATGCAGGTCAAGAAGCAACAGTAGAACTGGACATGGAATAATGAACTGGTTCCAAATTGGGAAAGGAATACATCAAGGCTGTATATTGTCAGCCTGCTTATTTAACATATATGCAGAGTATATCATGAAAAATGCCTGGCTGGAAGAAGCACAACTGGAATCAAGTTTGCTGGGAGAAATATCAATAACCTCAGATATGCTGATACACTACCCTTATGGCAGAAAGTGAAGAGGAAGGAAAGAGTATCTTGATGAAAGTGAAAGAGGAGTACGAAAAAGCTGGCTTAAAACTCAACATTTAAAAAGCTAAGATCATGGCATCTGGTCCCACCGCTTCATGGCAAGTAGATGGGGAAACAATGGAAACAGTGAGACTGCAGCCATGAAATTAAAAGATGCTTGCTCCTTTGAAGAAAAGCTATGGAAAACTCTGGCAGCATATTAGAAATCAGAGACTTTACTTTGCCAACAAAATTTCCCTAATCAGATCTAAGTCTTTCCATTAGTCATGTATGGATTTGAGAATTGGACTATAAAGAAACCTGTGCTCTGAAGAATTGATGCTTTTGAACTTTGGTGGTGGAGAAGACTCTTGAGAGTCCCCTGGACTGCAAGGATATCCATCCAGTCCATCCTAAAGGAGATCAGTCTTGAATATTCATTGGAAGGACTGGTGCTGAAGCTGAAGCTCCAATACTTTGGCCACCTGATGTGAAGAACTGACTCATTGGAAAAGAACCTGATGCTGGAAAAGACTGAAGGCAGAAGGAGATGACAGAGCACAAGATATTTGGATGGCATCACCAACTTGATAGGCATGAATCTGAGCAAGCTCCAGGAGTTGGTGATGGACAGGGAAGCCTGGTTTGCTGCAGTCCATGGGGTCACAAAGAGTTGGATATGACTGAGCAACTGAACTGAACTGATACTTCAGTCCAGAGTTATGTTGTCATTTTTGGAAGTGCCAGTAACAGATGCAACATGTGCTAGTGATACAAAGTATTCTAGATCCAGACATCAAATTAGTGAGGTTATAAAAACAAAGTTTTTTTCATTTGAAAATATTTATTTGGGAAAAGTAAGTCACATTAAGAAATTTCTTTGAATTCTTCCCCCCAGTTTTCTGACAGCTGATATGCAATATATTAAGGAAACATCGATTTGATTCTGAACTGGGAACTGTAAAATAATCACATATTGATTGACCTGAAGACGTGATGAATATTCTAAATAAGCTTCCACATTTGACTCAACTTTTTATATGGAAAGTTATCTTGTTTGAGGGTAAATAATTTGTAGCCATGTCTACAAAAAACAATTATTTTTCAGCATTTTTCTGGTTCTTCATGCTTCTATTACTCTTGCTTATTAATAGAAGCTCTGATGTTTTAAAAGTATTACTATTAAATCTAGACTTCTTAAAATCCCAAGAAATCCAAGTTCTCTTGGACAGTCTCAAAGAGCAGTGAGAAATTTTACTAAATAGGTAATGCTTAACGTAATCATGTATGGATGCAAGAGTTGGACTATGAAGAAGGCTGAGCGCCAAAGAATGGATACTTTTGAACTGTGGTGTTGGAGAAGACTCTTGAGAGTCCCTTGGACTGCAAGGAGATTCAACCAGTCCATTCGGAAGGAGATCGGCCCTGGAATTTCTTTGGAAGGAATGATGCTGAAGCTGAAGCTCCAGTACTTTGGCCACCTCATGTGAAGAGTTGACTCATTGGAAAAGACCCTGATGCTGGGAGGGATTGGGGGCAGGAGGAGAGGGGGACGACCGAGGATGAGATGGCTGGATGGCATCACGGATTCGACGGGCTTGAGTCTGAGTGAACTCCAGGAGTTGGTGATGGACAGGGAGGCCTGGCGTGCTGCGATTCATGGGGTCGCAAAGAGTCGGACACGACTGAGCGACTGAACTGAACTCAACTAACGTTTATCTGAATAGATTCAGTGTTAATGTGTTGCCTATGACACAATTATAAATAGAAAATTCCATCCCTCTCTCACTATATTCTTGCTCACTTTGAGGTCCCTGGTAAATTTTGTGATGGGGAGACCGATTTTGTTTTTCTTTGTCTTAACACATTTGAATGACATTTTCCATATCATTGTGTATTTCTCTGGTAATATCTCGTCCTTATGTATGTTACTGACACCTCAAGCTCTAGAATAGGGAGGTAGATCCATGCTTTCTTAGAAAACGGACTGATCTAACCCCAAACTCTTGCTGTTTTATCTTACTATTTTATGTTATTTTTGTATTTATTGATTTGTTTCTGGCTGCCCTGGGTCTTTGTTGCTGCCGCGGGCTCTCTCTGGTTGCGGTGAGCAGGGGCTACTCTCTAGCTGGTGAGCATGAGCTCTAGATCATATAGGCTTGAGTAGTTGTGGTGCATGGGCTTAGCTGTGCAACGCATGTAGAATCCTTCCAGACCGAGCATTGAACCAGTGTCCCCTCACAACCACTGGACCACCAGGGGAGTCTATGATCTAAATCGTTGAGAATAAATTGCACCTAGTATATACTACCTTAACTATGAAAAAGCAGAGTTCAGTGGATCACTTACGGATCAAGTCTATGGAACAAATCCATTTCCTCCCATATTTATCACTTATCAATCATTTTCACAATCTTGAAATTTCTAGATGAGGATTTTCCCTTAATTCATCCACCTTAAGCTAAACTTGATGCAAAAGATAAAATACACCATCTCTGCACTTTAAACTTCAGGCACTGACTCTTACTTCTAGTTTCCAGGCTCAAATTTACATACCATGTATGTTTCCAGTGATCCCTTTTGCTTGTAAAAGCAAAGTAATTGGTCAAGATGAAAAGTGAAAATAAATTTACCTTCCTTTTGATATTGTGATTAATTGTGGAAGTTCTCTCTTACTTTGATTAGCAGGAAGTCCTCTATCACAAATTTTCCAAGAACTCAGTCTTAATGGGTCTGAATTTTTACAACCCCATGGACTGTAGCCTGCTAGACTCCTCTGTCCATGGGGTTTCCCAAGCAAGAATCCTGGAGTGGATAGCCATTCCCTCCTTCAGAGGATCTTCCTAACTCAGGCAAGGAACCCGGGTCTCCTGCATTGCAGGCAAACTCTTTATTGTCTGAGCCACCAGGGAAGCCTCTTATTGGGTCAAGCCTACCTCAAATTAACTCACGGAAACCGAAATGTGTGTTGACATGTCCCTAGTTTTGTTAATGTATTACGACTGCTACACACTACTATGTTTAAGAAGAAGGCTCACTATTACATTGGTGCCATTTTTGGTCTGGTAGTAGTCTTCTGGGGATGTAGTAGGAATCAAATGGCAACCCACTCCAGGATTCTTGCCTATGAAATCCCATTGACAGAGGAGCCTGGTGGGCTATAGTCCAGGAGGTTGCAAAGAGTCAGATGTGACTGACAACAGATAACAGTTGATTTTCAATATTATATCCGTTTTAGATGTGCAATATAGGGATTCAATGTTTTGGCTTCTTTGCTGGTGGCTCAGATATGGTAAAGAATCTGCCTGTAATGCAGGAGACCCAGATTTGACCCCTGGGTTGGGAAGGTCCCCTGGAGAAGGGAATGACAACCCACTCCAGTATTCTTGCCCGGAGGATTCCATTCCTGGTGGGCTGCAATCCACGGATTTGTAAAGTGTCAGACAGGACTGAGCAACTAACACCACTTCAGCAGGAATCAAATATTTTCCCTCTGAGTATCATACTGTCCACTCCATATTTGTATGAATCTCCCTCCACATGGTGTGGGTGTTTTAACTGCATGTAGATCCTTGCCTAGGCAGCTCTTGCGTAGTTCTTCTCCAAGTCATGCTCTGAAAAGGAAGATCCAATCTTGTGTTCCCTAGGTGCCATCTCATTAGTTTATATTCATGGCTACTGTTTCATTTCGCTTATATTCACATTCCTGTTCCATTGTGTGTCAATAGGAGCTTTCATGCCTAGTCACCTGCTCTGTGAAAACCAGACCTTTGTAGGGGAACCCAGGCTCTACCTCAGTCATCAGTCTGAAGCCCCCTTCCCTCAAGGATCCCTTTTCATCATTCCTTCCAGTAGGTCTCCCACTGGGGATTAGCCCATCTATCAGAAGGTCTAATAAGGTAGACATTATTTGTTACCAGCAGGCTCCTTTCTTAGAAACTAGATTTTCCCTCTTGGGGACATAAGGAGGTGAGACCACTTCAAAGAATAAAAGAAGAAAAAAAGCTCTATCAATGTGTGCCTACTTGGCACTATTTCCACAACTGAGATGGACAACATTAGAGATTCTTCTCCTGCAACAAGGTATTCCAAGGGGTTTTGCACTGTTTTCATTGAGATAGAACTGGCAGGCAACTTTTAAAGATCAAATTCTCCTGTCAAAATATTAAAAAGTTCTACCTACTGGGTAAAATTCCTCCAATAACAATAAGAAAAACAGTAGCTATTTTTTTTAGTGAATGCACTATTTTTTTTTTTTAGAAAGTGCATTTTCTATACACTAAACATTTTACACAAATTGTCTTATTTAATCCTTAAAACAATCCTCTATGATACTATTTTTGCATTTAAAAATATTGATCTCTTTATTTTTTATTTGGCTACATCAGATCTTAGCTACAGTACACAGGCTCTACCTGTGGGATCTTCTCATGGGATCCTCTCATCGCAGCAGACAGACTCCATTTGTTGCTCTTGGGCTCAGTAGTTGCTGCAGCACGCAGCCTTTGTTTTTCCCTGGCAGGTGGGATCTTAGTTTTCTGACTTGGGATTACACCCACCACCCCTTCATTGCAAGGTGGTTCTTAACCACTGTATCACCAGGGAAATCCCTTATCTTAGCTTTTTTTTTTTTTTTCTTTTTGAAGTTAAAATGAAACTCCATTTAAGTAACTAGTTCAAAGTTACAGAACTGGGATTGGAACTGGTGTCTGTCTGACTTAAGGGTTGGTTCTCTTTCCCCACTCCACATAACAAATGGGAAGACCACACTAGGAAAACACACATCTGATAATTCACACTTGTAACTAACTGCATAAAATACCTCTAGTTGGGTCAAAATGAATGTTTTCATCCTTCCTAGAAGCACTGAGCATAAAGAGATGAATAAGACAGAGGCTTTGCCTTCAATCATGTATAGTCTGGGCAGGGAGACAGCAACGTGTAAGGAGGGTGAGCAGTGGTGTGATAGAAGGGACAAATGTGGGCAAGGAGGAGGGTCATCTCACCAGGAGCCCTATGCCCAGCTTCATGTGTTCTCCAGATTGTGTGGTGCTTCTTTTCTTTGCTGAGAGGTGCCCAAAGCCAAATAGCTCTTCCAGGCAGTCATACGCTTTCATCTACCATCTATTTTCCACTCCAGTTTGAGAGACTGCTTGCCACAGTTTTAATGAGATCAGGTTGTTTCTTGGTGATCCATCACCATTTCTGACCATACTGTTGCCCTTAATCATTGAAGGGTCTACTTGCCTTAGACTACAAGGTGTGAAGATGAGGGGAAGAGTGTGGAAAGAGGAGGACTGGGAAGGATACAGAGAGAATGGCTCACCTGTTCTCCCCAAAGATCACATTCAACGTCCCTGAGGATTAGGACAGATTTGAGAGAGTGTTGAGTGTGAGGGTGCTTATGATCCATAATTCTAGTCTGTAAGAAGTCCTTCAGTTTGTACCTGAACATATTCTTCTTGGGAATTAACTTAAAAACGTATTTCACTTATAACTATTTCAGATTTTAGCTTCAGAATTTTAGCTCTTTGTACATCAAATACTGTGTTACCATCTCAGATAGGTGAACAGCCACCTAAATAATACTTTTCAGTCTAAAGATAATCATTGCAATATTTTGAAATTCCATTATAAATAATAACCATTAATGATTCTGTATGAGTTTAAGAAATAAAATCCAATATTACAGAAGAAGAATTTGAAGTTCAGCCAATTCAATACGCTAGACCACAAATTTTTAAAAATCAGAGACAAAGTTGTTTTTCAAAACAAACTGTCTAAACATTTTTATATTTTCAGATCTTTTGTTGGCACATAGCAGGATGACTTATGTGAAATGTTGCATCTATTTTGGAGCCAGCTGTCTCTCTTAATGGTCTCTCTCATATCCCCTGTGCTGACCCTAGCATTTTTTTCTTCTTGTGTTTCTTTGCTAAAAAGTCTTTCTACTCAAACTAACTAGTCCAGTCTTTTCCATCTGCCAGGACAGTTTGTCTTTGGGGAGAGAATGCCAAGACTCTGTCAAAGTTTTGTTTATCCTGACATTGCATCATGGAACCATCTTCACCCTGTGTTCAAATTGTTGTCTTTTTGCCATTCGCTTCCTATGCCTTGTGTAGCTGAAACTGATTTTGATTGCCTTGACTTTCCCACTGCATGAAGGCAGTTTCTAGAATATAGGTAGAACAATGATTGAGGGGGAAAAACAGCTATATTAAGAGGTCTTTGTATGCCTTTTTAATTGCACATCCTCACAATAGCAATTTTTGAGATGTGTGTCTATCCAACAGAGTGAACACACACTGACCTTGTAGCCCATGACTTCAGACTCGTTGGCTAATGGTCTTACGGGGTCCCAGCCCAGAGAAAGCTGAGAGCCTTGTTGCTCCCACCTGAGGTTGTAAGGTGCTTGACTAGGGGCTGCAAAATGAAAAGAAAAGTGAATGCAAGAGATATCTTAAATACCTTTATTCACTTAAATTCTTGTGAGTATTTCAATCTTTTCTTGTGTTCAGTAGTTGGCTGGCACCATAGGCTTCCTTCCAGCGAGAATCAGATAAGGAGGGTTTTGCTCCAAAAGTATCATTTTAATAGCTACTCTGCTGAGCTTTTGAACCCAAATCCTTTTATCTCCCTTCTGTGTCAAAAATCGCTTAGCCTTGTTTCACAGGAGGATAACCTTTATGTACTGTGAATGCAAAATTTTCTGAGCTAGTTTTAGAATTCAGATCTAAGCATTGAAGCGAGACTAGGAATCAAAACTCTTCTTCAACTCAGTTTATTATGTACCTCACGTGGCTTTCAGAAGTGTTAAAAGATGTTTCCCTTTTGTCTGAGACAAACACAAAGCCCAGGTCACTTACGGGATTTCTTGGTGGCTGCACTCACTTCACTGCTGGGTGGCCCATATCCAGCTCCATTATAAGCCCTCACCGTGAAGTGATATAACGTATTTCCTTCTAACCCTGTCAGGATGATGGATGACTCGTTCCCCCTCGTTTTGACGGTTTCTGCTGCATCTTCTTGTTCCATGTCTTTCCGATAACCAATCTGTCAACAAATTATCACATGACAGATGAATTTTAAAGTTTCCCTTGTTGAACTTTTTTTTTTTACCCCTTGGATATTTCTCAAACCCACCCTTGGGAAATCATTCCTGTACCACCCAACGAACAGGTTCTACTAATGAGGCCAAACTCAGTCTTAGCTGCTGCCTGATTTGTGTCTGTGTAAACCATAGCACCTTCACAGTACTCAGCAAAGCAGTGAAAGGTGCTACCTTGTAGCCTGGTAGCATGAAGAGTCATTCATGAAGTTGAAGAAGTTCCTTTTTCATATGTCATCGGGACCATTTCTCATTCAAAGTCACCTAGCTTTTAATTAATTATTTAAATGTTTAATTTTTAAATTTTTTAAAATATAAATTTAAGAAAGAGACATGAGGAATATTTCTTCCTCGGCCCCACACAGAGGTGAGTCACACAGCTGGATGAGTTTAGAAGAGAAGAGGTGAGAGAACACTCATGATAATTTGGAACAGTCTCTTGGACTGCAAGGAGATCCAACCAGTCCATCCTAAAGGAGATCAGTCCTGGGTGTTCATTGGAAGGACTGATGCTGAAGCTGAAGCTCCAATACTTTGGCCACTCATGTGAAGAGTTGACTCATTGGAAAAGACGCTGATGCTGGGAAGGATTGGGGGCAGGAAGAGAAGGAGACGACAGAGGAGGAGATGGCTGGACGGCGTCACCGACTTGATGCACATGAGTTTGGGTGAACTCCGGGAGTTGGTGATGGACAGGGAGGCCTGGCGTGCTGCAATTCATGGGGTCGTAAAGAGTCAGACATGACTTAGTGACTGAACTGAACTGAAATACATAAAAATAACATTAATAGGATTTGAGAGGGTGGCAGAAGGGAATAGCTCTTTGTCAAAGCATGCTTTGTGCATTGAGATGATCTTTCCTGGTTATACACTCTTCGTGGCTGGTCTCATTCCAAACTTGATCCCTTTATGAGATTCAAAAATTATCTGTGTATATCCAGTGCTTAACCTTGTTTGTACATTAGAACTTAATTATGCATGAAGGCATAACAAGGTAGTTTCCCCCCTTACTTCTTTATCTTGGTAAAAATAAAGGAAGAGCAATAGTTCTTTTTCCAGTTAATTAGTGTGGTGAGAGAAGAGTATTTCTGCAACCATTGCACCTCCTTCAAGTACTTTGTCTACAGGCTAGAAAGTCAAACATCACAGTTCCAGATTCTGGTACAAAATTCGGGCAGTGAGGACTTTGTTTGAAACTTGATACATTCTGGATTCTACCTTGGACACCCACTTCCTTGGGTCCATTGGGAGGTATTGGAGGCCACTGTCTCCCAGGAAAAACAAGGACTGGAGTCCCTTTCCCATCCCTCTTCGAGCCTAGATGCTGGCTGAAGACAGAGGGAGTAAAAAATGTCCAGAGGAGGAAGAAAGTTAGAAATTATAACTGCAGCCTTATGACATGAAGACTGTAATAGCCATATTTTCTTCTTTATATTGTTTGGTATCTAAAAATTAAATAGCCTGGGCCCCTTCCTTTCTTGTGAAAGAGTGTTTTGCATGGGTAACTTTCTATTGTAGCTTGTTGGAGGAGACAAACAGGATGACTAAAGGAAGTTTCTTGGCTCTCAGTCTTAAGGAGATGGTGAGTACATTTTCATTAGTTTAAGAGATATTTGCACAATGTCAGTATGGAACATTTCCACTGCCAATTGTTACTTTCAGGGAACTGTTGAATGGGGAGAAGAACATGTATGGATGTTGAGTAATGAAAGGGATATAGTACTTTAGTTTTCAACATCCATTTCACCCTCATTCTAGTGTGTCTTCCTGGACTGAAGAGATGAAAAAATAAGCACCATATTTCCAAGACTCCTTTGCAGTTAGGGCTCTAAATATATTTTAGGTATAGCCAGTCAGATGCATATGCCTGGTATTTGAAAGTAAAAGTGAGATATAGATTGGGGAGATATAGATTGAACTTCCACCAATTCTGGTTGTTTTTTTTTTTTGTTGTTGTTGTTTGTTTGTTTGTTTGCCTACAAGTATAGTAACAGAGACATTATTTTTCTTTCCCCTTCACCCTCTGACTGTGACAGCAAAACTGAATGGCTCATTGTCTAACCATTAGCTTTATGGGAGTTAAGAAGCCACACACAAGAAAACCATTTTGTTGGTGCAAATTATAGTAACATGGTGGAATTTTGGAACTGGCAGTAACATCAGAGGCTTCCAGATCACAAAGTCTTCTTGAATGTGAAGCTGTCCTATTTGTGATGACTTCCAAACAAACCACACCAGTGGAGTATGGGACTAGGGCTGGAGATTTCCTGGATTTAGTAGACATCAGTGTCTTCCTCTGTGTCTTGGTCCATTGATTAGCCTTAACAGTCATTTTTTCAAAGATCATGGAGTCTGTTAATTTAATTCAATAATTTTGTAAACAATTTAATACTTATAATAAACACTTCCTATTTAAGCTAGAGTAATTTGCTGCTGCTTCTGCTGCTAAGTCGCTTCAGTCGTGTCTGACTCTGTGTGACCCCATAGACGGCAGCCCACTAGGCTCCCCTGTCCCTGGGATTCTCCAGGCAAGAACACTGGAGTGGGTTGCTATTTCCTTCTCCAATGCATGAAAGTGAAAAGAGAAAGGGAAGTTTCTCAGTGGTATCCAACTCTTAGTGACCCCATGGACTGCAGCCAACCAGGCTCCTCTGTCCATGGGATTTTCCAGGCCAGAGTATTGGAGTGGGGTGCCATTGCCTTCTCCAGAGTAATTTAATTCTTTGCAATTAAACACTGTCTGACACACTTACACAGCTCTTGGGGAAAAAAGTGTATATAGTTAATAAGGGACTTCCCCAGCGGCTCAGTGTTAAGCAATCCACTTGTAATGCAGGAGACACAGGTTCAGGCCCTGGGTTGGGAAGATCCCCTGGAGGATGGCTTGGCAGCCTACTCCAGTACTCTTGTCTGAAGAATCCCATGGACTGAGAAGCATGGCAGGCTACAGTCCACAGGATCACAAAGAGTCAGACATGACTAAAGCAACTAACCATGTACTCACATAGTTAAGATAATCACAATCAAATTCCTGTTTCTCATCCTTGTCTCTTCAGAGATTTGAAGTGGCATACAGCTGAATGAATGAACTTCAGAAATTGTTTGATTAAGCTGAAATGCTCTAACCCTGCCTTTTGTATTATGTTTGCTCCATTATTCCTAATTCCAAGAGCTAACTTATCTTGTTTGATTTTCAGCATACTTTTAACTGAAGAAATCTAAGCTATTTTCAAACTACAAAATTGAATGACATGTTGTTGGATGAACAAATGTGTATCTTTCTCCTTCCCAATGGTATATCTGATTTTCAGATCTCTGTTTCAACTTTAACTGGCTGGATTATTGTAAGTTAGTTAAATATATATATTTGAGAGAGTTTAGTGTGATTAAATTCAACAGATTCCAGATTTTGATACAAACACAGATTCCAATACAAATAATTCTAGCTCTACCAGATAAAAGCTGTCATAAATCTAAAATTTAAAAAAGCATTATTTCTCTTTCTAGAATTTTGAAAAAGAAAAAAGAATTGGAAGAGTTATTACCTTTACAGAGAAATAATAATTTTATTTCTTACATTTTTGATGGAGGAGAGGATAAATCAGAAAAGCAGAAAAACATGGAGTTTAATATCATCTAGTGATTCTTAACTTGGAATTGAAGTAATATAGTATTCACAATAAGTCACACTATACATTTTAAAGTTGAAACTTCCTCTTTATTCAATTTATTTCTCCATGACTCAATTCTATCCTGATGATAAATTCCATCAACCTATAAATTTTGAACTCTCTATGAGATCACTTGAAATGAAGTTTAAAATATTTTAAGAGACACAAAACTCTCATACAATTGGAGTTTTCATGGGTGTGTTTTTATTACATTACATTATTATACCTTTCTAGTATTTTTATTTGAAGAAGGCAATGGCAACCCACTCCAGTACTCTTGCCTGGAAAATCCCATGGACGGAGGAGCAAGGTAAACTGTAGTCAATGGGGTTGCTAAGAGGTGGACATGACTGAGTGACTTCATTTTCACTTTTCACTTTCATGCATTGAAGAAGGAAGTGGCAACTCACTCCAGTGTTCTTGCCTGGAGAATCCCAGGGACGGGGGAGCCTGGGGGGGCTGCCGTCTCTGGGGTCGCACAGAGTCGGACACAACTGAAGCGACTTAGCAGCAGCAGTATTTTTATTGCATATAGCTAATAAATCATGTACTTATAGTCACATATGAATATTTTCCCATTTTTATAATAATAATTTATCGTATTCCTTGTGTTCAGTTCAGTCACTCAGTTGTGTCCGACCCTTTGCGATCCCATGAATTGCAACATGCCAAGCCTCCTTGCCCATCACCAACTCCCAGAGATCACTCAGACTCACGTCCATTGAGTCAGTGATGCCATCCAGCCATCTCATCCTCGGTTGTCCCCTTCTCCTCCTGCCTCCAATCCCTCCCAGCATCAGAGTCCTTTCCAATGAGTCAACTCTTCGCATGAGGTGGCCAAAGTACTGGAGTTTCAGCTTAGCATCATTCCTTCCAAAGAAATCCCAGGGCCGATCTCCAGACTGGACTGGTTGGATCTCCTTGCAGTCCAAGGGACTCTCAAGAGTCTTCTCCAACACCACAGTTCAAAAGCATCAATTCTTCGGTGCTCAGCTTTTCTTCACAGTCCAACTCTCACATCCATACATGACCACTGGAAAAACCATAGCCTTAACTAGACGGACCTTTGTTGGCAAAGTAATGTCTTGTGTACCAAATATCATTTAACCACTGTTCTTTTGTGGAACATTTGGGTAGCTTCCAGATTTGTTCTCTTACTTAAATGTTGACATGAGTATGTTCATCGTTCATGTATATTGTTTTCCACATATTGGAGTAATTCCCCTGAACAGAATCCCAGACAGGAGATTATAGGATCCAAAATTATTGAAATTTTTATACTTTTGAAACAAAAGTGCTACACTTGATTTTCAAATAGTTGTACTAATTTTCATTTCCAACAGCCGTGTATAAATCTTAGAGATACACTGTACTGTTGCCAGCTCTACACATATCATGGTTGTGGATTCAGAGTCCTAAATTTTAATCATATTTTTGAAATCTGTAAGTTTCATATAATGGGACAGTTTACTTAACCACTGAATCTCTATATCCTTATTTATAAAGCAGCTAAAATACTACTTACTTCAGTTTTACGAATTGTTTTCAGACTGCTCCCCTATTGTCATCCATCTACTTAAACTATTTTGTTTCTTGGTGGTTTAATATTTCTGATTTTTGTAACTTGTGAGTCTGTTTCCTTTTTTTTTTTTTTTTTNTTATTTATAAAGCAGCTAAAATACTACTTACTTCAGTTTTACGAATTGTTTTCAGACTGCTCCCCTATTGTCATCCATCTACTTAAACTATTTTGTTTCTTGGTGGTTTAATATTTCTGATTTTTGTAACTTGTGAGTCTGTTTCCTTTTTTTTTTTTTTTTTTTTTGCTATCCTTCACATTGTTTTATTTTCTGACTTCATTCCTCAAAATTATTTTTACTTATGTGTAATATAAATAGTGGCAGGCAGGAAGCATGAATTCTGAGTCAGCCAATAGCTTTAAGAGTGTAGATTTGAACTTAAATCTGCAGGCTGCTTTTCTTAGTAGATAACCCATTTTTTCCAAAATTGATTCTCCAGGATAATGATAATTTTCACTATGCAGATAACATACTCAGTTATCTGATATGATGATTCTAAGATATTCATGTCATACGCAATCTAGTTTCCTTACGTGAGTCATAGGATTTAAATCTACCACTGCTGTTGTATACAGTCAAAGGTTACTGGATGAGCCACGGACTTACCCCTATTTCCCAGTCTTTATTTAGTCACATTTACAATCATTGAAGGATTCTTCCTATCTAATTTTTGTTACCTGTTAGTTTTTAAAAGCATAATTCTTACCTCCTTTTGTTCCCTTGTTTTATAATTTAAATTGCACTCAATGGTCACTGCTCATTGAATCGTGTACTTCTTGAATTTAATAAACACAGCTCTATTATCTGATGTTATTTAATATTACAAAAATTTTTGCACCATTGCAAGTAATTTATTCTCTAGTAAGGTTAGATTTAAAAAAAAATAATCAAAATGCATAGTGAAATGTAAATATTTTACCATACTTTGAATTTTTCAAAACTATTAAATTATTCATTCAAAAGTTTTTTTGAATATGCATTATTTACCAAGCACTGTGCCTGCAGGCAACTGGGGATTAATGGTGATTCCAAAAGGACATTGCATAGGCAGAACACAGAGGGATTTTAGGACTGTGAAACCATTATGTACAATTTACAATGGTAGATACATTTTGTCAGAAGACATAGAATGTAGACATCAATAGTGAATCCTCATTTATTTATTTTTATTGAAGTATAGTTGACGTATAATGTTGTGTTAATTACTACTGTCCAGCAAAGTCATTCAGTTATATACATTCTTTTTTATGTTCTTTTCCATTATGGTTTATCATAGGATATTGACTATGGTTCGCTGTGCTATACAGTAAGACATTCTTATTTGTCCACTGTATGTTTAAAAGTTTATATCTGGTAACCCCACCTCCCACTGTATTCATTCCCCAACCCCCTTCCCTTTGGCAACCACCAGTCTGACCTCTGTTTTTGATTCTGATTTTGTTTCATAAATACATTCATTTGTGTCATATTTTAGATTACACATGTAAGTTATATCATATGGTATTTGTCCTCTTTCTGCCTTACTTCACTTAGTATGATAATCTCCAGGTCCATCCATGTTGCTGCAAAGAGTGAACGCTAATTTAAACACTGGATTTTGACTGGTAATGACGTGTCACCATAGGCTCATCAACTGCAGCAAGTGTTGTTCTCTGAGGGGGATGTTGATCATGGAGGAGTTAAGGTTCAATGTGTGAAGACAGTGGGTACGTGGGAATCCTTTTTTCTGCTTAATTTTTCTGTGGATTCAAAAAGTTTCTTAATTGGAAAAAAATAGTAGCCAACATAGTTATTGAATGAAAAACCACACAAGTGTACAATTGTGGTTCATCCGGGCTGCATATTGCTAGAGATCTACAGTGTGGGCTAGGACTCAGTGGATGGGGGCTGGTCAGAGAAAGCGTCAGTAAGGAAGACAGAGGAGTAGTACGTGCAAACATGGAGAGGTGAGTGGAGAACGTGTGAACCTGAAAGAAACTCCACTTAGGCCAACGTGAAGTCTGAGGGTGCATGTGGCTCCATTTGATCCTAGAGGCAAAGGATGGAGCCTAATCTTAGCACTGACTGGATTAAACAGTTTGGAGCAAGACCAACACATTGAAGGATCTTAAGCAAGGGTGAGAGTGACATGTACCTGCGATATCAAATTTTTGTTTTGAAAAGATACATGCAGCAAACATTTTTTTGCTTTATTTTTTCAGCATATAAATTAGGTCACTCTTTTGTCCAAAACTCTCCATATTGTACTTGGAGTAACTTGCAGACTGCTCACTATAGCTTACCCAACAAGATCGCTGTGTACTTCCCCAACTTCATCTTATATCTCACATCACTGTGTTCACCAACTTCCAACAAAACAGCCTCAAACATTGAGTCACATTCTCGATTTACAGCCTTTGAACTTCTAGTGCCTTTTACCCAGAAGCTCTTTTTACATTTCTTTCTCCAAATGGCCATTTCCTTTTCATCCAAGTTTTAGCTAAACTGCAAAGCTTCCCTTGGTCACTTCCTTAAAGAAATTTTCCCTCCCTTAGTCACTATATTTTATATTACTTTGAGTTTTATTATGATTATTATTATCACTTATAATTATCACTAAATGAAAGGAAAAGGAAAGTGAAGTTGCTCAGTCATGTCTGATTCTTTGTGACCCATGGACTGTAGCCTACCAGACTCCTCCATCCATGGGATTTTCCACGCAAGACTACTGGAGTGGGTGGCTTTTCCCTTCTCCAGGAAATCTTCCCAACCCAGGGATTGAACCCAGGTCTCCCACATTGTAGGCAGATGCTTTATCATGTGAGCCACCGGGATGCCTACATGAATCACTATATGAAACTATCCTAATTTATCTATTTAATTGCTTGCTTCATATTGGCATTGAGGAGCACTGTATGATTTATCTTAATGAATAAATGGTTGCAATATGAAGACAGTTTGGAAAGGGGCTGAAGTAGAAACAGGAGAGCAGTTAGTAGGTGATGCTTGAGTCTGGTAAGAAATGGGGATGGCCTGGATTAGCACGATAGCTATGGACATGGGGACAGGTATGCAGTAGAGAAATCTTTAGAAGATAAAGCCAACAGACTTTGGTGACAGGCTAGTTATAGGTGTGACAAGAAACTCTGTGGGCATTCTCTACTTTAAGGTAGGGATATTTTCCAGTTATTTTGTTTTTGGATTGCTGTTTAGTTTGGATTTTTATTGTTGATAAAGTCACTGATTTTGCTCCATCTATTCTGTCTTCTTGGCAGATATCTATTTGGTTTATGGACCAAATCTCTTTTGTTCTTTACATCTGCCTTCTTCTCTCATACCTTATAGTAAAATTTCCTTATTTACATACTTTGCATTCTGGGTTTACTTCTCAAGCTTGTACTCCAAATCACTGGCCTAAATAATCAGCAATATCAAATTTGCTTGATTGTTCCTAATGAATATTTTATTTTAATTACTTTGGTTTTGATTTTATTGCATTCTCTTCAATAACTGGCATTGCTCTTTTAATATATTGATAGAAGAAATATTTTATTTTCTCTCATTGATATCTAGAAACTTATGTTTAAAAATTATCTTCTTATTTATAAGAAAATCTCTTATGGGAAAGAAATTCATACTGAGCCTTATCATTTGTTTTCTTATTCCAAAGATTTTTCTCCTATCATTTCTTTCCTTTTTGAAAAATATTTCTTTTGTTTAAAATCATTCTAGGATTTAACCTGTTTTTAATGGTGCTCTACATTTGCATGGGGATATATCCATCTCTAGACTGTGTATCCAAGCCCAGTGGCTGATGCTGTGAGATAGAGGCCAAACTTTGTGCTAGTACAAGCCTCCACTCATATTCTCCACACAACACAAAATAATTTTCAGAAGCTTGAGATGAGAGACAAAGCTTCATGTTCGTGACTACAGATTTTTCACTGAAGAAAAAGATAAAGAAGAAGGAGGCCAGAGGCTATTTTGTTGCTTGCTTGAATCTAGAAAATGGAATTTTGAAGATGGGTCATTGCACGAAGATGAAAGGAAAGAAAACCTTAGAAAATCCTACTAAAATTCTTATTTCATACTCCTCATTATGATTGCAAAAAAGAGTCTCTCTTTTCTCATGGTTTCATGGTTACTTTAAGGGAAATTAAGAAAAGGTGATTTTACGTGTTTCCATTCAATTCACAGCCATTCCTAAATTCAAAAATTGTGACTAAACTGACAGTTAGAAGGCAGAAACTTCATTACTACCCTGCTTTCTCTACTGATTCTTCACCTTCAGATACACTTTAAACACTATAATCTTTTCCCAAATAATGCTTAAGTTCCTTTTATGTTCCTCTTATGTAACACCTAAGTTCAGCCATGTATTTCTATTGAATTTCAGAAATTCCCTGATAGCACAGTAAAGAATCTGCCTGCAATATAGAAGACTCCAGTTCAATTCCTGGGTCGGGAAGATCCCCTGGAAGAGGAAATGGCAAGCCACTCCAGTATTCTTGCCTGGAGAATCCCATGGACAGTGGAGCCTCACAGGCTATGGTCCATGGGATCACAAGAGTCAGACACCACTGAGTGACTAAGCATGCATGCCAGTATTCTTGGGCTTCCCTGTGGCTCATCTGGTAATGAATCCACTTGCAATGCAGGAGACCTGGGTTCCATCCTTCAGTTGGGGAGATCCCTTGAAGAAGGGAAAGGCTACTCACTCTAGTATTCTGGCCTGGAGAATTCCAGGGACTGTATAGTCCATAGGGTCACAAAGAGTTGGACATGACTGAACGACTTTCACTTTATGTAACACCTAAGTTCAGCCATGTGTTTCTATTGAGTTTCAGAAATTCTATATATAGGGAGCACATTTCCCATGGATAATGAATTTGTTTCAGTCAGAAGAGTCTCTGCTTGCCTCTCTTTAGTTGATCTCCAGTTTCCTAATCTCCTGAGCTTAGCACTAGGTATAGTTATTAAATTGGCTATTCACAATCAATACTCTGAGATACACTGGCAGTCAGCATTATTAGACTGCAGGCACAATTAGCTGCTTTGGGCCCAGAGGTAATTTTACTATAAAAGATACAATTTAATGAATCAAATAAGATAAATAAACAATATGTAGTTAAGATTCTCAATATTTATGAGACAGTTCAACAGTGATTAGAGGCTCTGCAGTGAGGAAGTATGAAATGCAGCAGGAACATAAGGATGGATATAATTTACTGAATAAATTGTATTTATTTTTTCTATAAGCTGTCATTGCTATCTAAAAATTACACTTAAAAACTGGTTTTAAATATAATTAAATTTGTTCTTAATATGTGTAGTTCAGTGTAGGTCTTTTACAAATGTTAGTTCCCTTCCCTTCTTCATTTTATTTACTCAAGTGTTCTAAAATACAATATATTAAACAGAAAATATCATGGGAATTTTTTTTTTTTAATATAACCAAGGTCCTTAAATGTTTTGTCTGATGAGGGATAAACATAAGAGTCCCTTAATAGATACTAGTTAAATGAAAAAAGAAAAGTTACAGTATGAAAGTTAATATAAGTAGAACTGTATTAATTAAAAAAAAAAGTATTGTGTACTCAAGTATATTATATGGCTAACACATACAAGGTGCTAGAAATGCAGTTTTGGAAATGTATAGTTTTAAATGCATATATAAGAAAAGGCAAAAAGCCAAAAAATCAATGATAAAACCATCTTATGGAGTTTGAAAAACAATACATTTTAAGTGCAAATAAACTAGAAAGAAGGATATAATAGAGATGGCAGCAGTACTTAATGAATTGAGAAACAAAATATAGGAATAGAGCCAAAGTTAATTCTTTGAAAAGACCAAAAAATTCGTAAATCTCCTTTGGTCAAAATAGAGAGAGAAGGAGAGGATATCACCAAATTATTGAAAGAAAAGAATACCACTGATCTTAGAGATATTAAAATGACAATGCTAGAAAGTGGAAATGCTTTGTAAAGGGGAAATGCAAATCCTGCCCTAGGTGAGAATTTTAAAAGTCTTGGCAAGTATCCAAAAGCAGACAGAATCTGAAGGAGAGTTTACTCTTGACAAGTTACAACTATGACAGGTAAGTCTGTGAATGTTTCATTTGAGAATATGAGCATGATGCCAGGAATTTACAGCTTTACTAGCTGGAGTAGCAAATGGTAGAATTTAGGGCAAGAAAAAGCAGTTGGAAGCATAAGAAGGCCATTTAAAAAGTAAGAGAATGACAGAAATCCAAGTATAAACTTTTCATATTTTTGGTGAAATGATAAACAATTCTTGCCCGGGGATAAATACTGTGGCCTCTGATAAAAATGTAAGCAGTGACCAAGAGCAATCTACTCTTAAAAGAGCTGCAATGGGTGGGATTTTTGAGCTTGCTGAATTTTAACTGAGTGTATTTCTCTAATCTGCCTGACTTCAGGATGAAGAAAAATAACAGTTCTTTAAAGCATGTGTTTAGAGACTTACTGGGGCTTTCCTGATCGCTCAGTTGGTAAAGAATCTGCCAGAAATGCAGGAGACCAGAGTTCAATCCTGGGTCGAGAAGATCCCCTGGAGAGGGAAAGGCTACCTACTCCAGAATTTCGTCCTGGAAAATCCCATGGACATACAGTCCATGGGGTCACAAAAAGTCAGACACGACTGGGCAGCTTTCACTTACTTAGAAACTTATTATGAAATATTTTGGATGAAAATGATATGATGACAGAGATTTTCTTCAAAATAACACTATGATTGCTTGTTTTTGTTGTTCAGTCACTAAATCATGTCTGATTCTTTCACAACCCCTTGAACTGTCGCTTGCCAGGCTCCTCTGTCCATGGGATTTTCCAGACAAAAATACTGGAGTGGGTTGCTGTTTCCTTCTCCAGGGGATCTTCCCAACTCAGGGACTGAAGTTCTGTGTCCTGCATTGGCAGGTGAATTCTTTACTACGGAGCCACCAGGGAAGCCCTAGGATTGATTGAAAGTGAAAATGATAGTTGCTCAGTCGTGTCCAACTCTTTGCAACTCCAAAGACTGTAGCCCACCTGGTTCCTCTGTCCATGGAATTCTCCAGGCAAGAATACTGGAGTGGATTGCCATCCCCTTCTCCAGGGGATCTTCCTGACTCAGGGGTGGAAACTTGGTTTCCTACATTGGCAGGCAGATTCTTTACCTGCCTTTTATATATGGTTTCACGTGGCTCCCCTAGTGGCTCAGACAATAAAGAATCTGCCTACAATTCAGGAGACCTGGGTTCAATCCCTGGGTGAGGGAAATCCCCTGGAGAAGGAAATGGCAACCTACTGGAGTAGGTTTGCCTGGAGAATTCCATGGACAGAGAAGCCTGTTGGGCTACAGTCCATGGAGCTGCAAAGAGTCAAACATGACTGAGCAACTAACATATACAGACACACATATATAAAACAGATTTTTCATTATTAAACCCAGTTATTCATTAATTCATAATTATTGAAGACAAGTGTTGAGTAGAAATTTAGTATATTCTTTTGTATATTTCACATGTGTAAATATTTTACAACACAAAGTTAAATAAAAATATGATAAAATCAAAGATCACAGTTATATTACAGTGAAAAGATTAAATAGGGATAAATCAAAAAAAGATCTGCAAGGTCAGTGTGGACAAAGATCAAAGAAGGCCTAAAAAATGAAGAAAGCTATATAATGATCATTAGATTTGATATTGCAAGTGGATAATTCTGCCAAAATTGCTTTATATACTCAGCTGAATTCATAACATACCCAAACTGTAAACAAACCTAATGTCCATCAATAGAAGAATGATAAATAAATTGTGAGATACTCACAAGTGAACTTTTAAGAGAAAGCCTGTAATAATATAAATGAATCTTACCAATATACTGTTGAGGGGAAAACACAAAATATAAAAACTTCCTAGGGTTCCCAGAACTAGCAAAATCAATCAGAAGTCAAGATGTTGTTTTTTGGGGTTGTTGGAGATTAAGAATAGTGACTATAGGAGAAACAAAATGAGTCCCTAGTTTTTAACTAATGTTTGTTTCGTGACCTGGATTGTGCTTGCACTGATATGTTCACTTTGTGGTAATTCATTCAGGTGTGTATTTATGATTTGTGCATTTTTCTGTATGTAGATTAAAAAAAATCTTTCCCTTTGAAAATAGAGTCTTGGCCATTTTGTAATTAACAATTAGTCAATTAGTAATTGGCATTTTTATAATGCTAGTATGTCTTTGGTCAAGCTGCCTTTGTGTGTGTGTGTGTTAAAACACTTTATGATATTTCTCTATTTCTTAGTATAGTAAGCAAGCCCATGTATGTATGTATCTCTTCAATACCCACTGAATTAAGACCTCTGTGCCACAAGTATGTTGTCAGGTATTTAAGTTATAAACCTAGCTCTCAAAAGGAAAAGTTTGTTGTAATTTGGTAAGTCTCATATGCGTCATTCTAAGGGAATCTCAAATAATTGGTTCCCAGTATTGGTAAAATTAATGGGTTGATATCCACGTTTGCTGTTTTATTTTTTGCATGAATGTGCATTATATGATAGAGAGTAAAACTGTGAATGGTCACATGATGAGCTTGGGATGGCTGGATTTAGGAGTGAGGAAAACACCCTGTTTTGAGGTTGCACAAATTCACACTTGTGTCAACGAGTGAGAAAATAAGAAATGCTTCTGATTTTGAAGAGATATAATTCATACCCTTGGGTTCTTTATGTGGATAAGACAATATATTTGGGCATATATTTTAACATTATTTAAATAAAATGATTTATAAAAGTTTAAGAATGGAAAATTTGAAAAGTGATTTGGGTTAGAGAATTTTCTACATCAATAAATGTATCTAGAAGCAAGTGAAAAACAAACAGTATAAACTGAGTTATTCATTATTCTCTAAAAGAACTCTACAGGATAGCTTTTCAATAGGACAAGATATAGAATAAGTTAAGTAACTGAAATGTTGCTTCTTCAATTTCCTTTGATCTGCTGATTTTTGAAAAACATAAATAGTTTTAGTTAGCTTCCCAGTCTTTGAAAATAACCCAAGAAAGAAATCTAATGATAGAAACGCAAAAGCTATTTGATTTTTTTTTCAGAGTTCACAGAATTTCAGAAAAGGAAGGGTAGAAATAGTTCCTTCTCACTGTTTAGTTTTTTTTTTATTATCATATAATAATGACAAAAAACTAAAGAGAATCTGCAAAAATAGCTGCTACACACCACACCACCTTTTGGAAAATAAAACAAGTCTTTGTTTTTACTTTTTGGTAACTGGTTTCATTTTGGCTTCTTTTCCTGCTTTAATTTATGTCTGAAACTCCATTTTCCACACACATACACACATACCCTTGCACCCTCTGCTATACTAATTAAATGCAATCTGCCTAGTAAGAATTATTGTCAGACAACAGTGAGGACCATTTTCTTCTTTTTTCCGGTCTCCTGCTCTGATGATTAGAGTCAGAACATAAAATAAAATGCAAGAACAATCTCATCCCTTTTCGCCTTAAGAAATCTCCGCTACAAATTATTTTATAGATCAAAACACAATTGGTGTCTTTTCAGTGCAATCAATAAGTGGAAATAGCTTTAGTGGCACATCTAAAATGAAATTCTGAGTTACATATCCACTGGAAGATCTGAAATAAATACATGCAAGTCTTGAACATAGCCCAGGAAAAGGAGTCACTAGCGGTGTCTTTTATTGAGAACTGTTAAATGGGACAAGCTGTTTTACCTTTCATTCTTCTTAATAATAAGCATGAAAAACTTCGAAATCAGAACGGGACACCAGGTACTTTTCTCCTTGCTATAAAAATACATTGTTGCTTATTGCTGAAATGAACCCAGCCATTAAAATACATAGGTTATTCTGGTTTCCTCCGTGTGTATGCCCAGCATTGGGATTGCTGGGTCATATCTTGCCTGGAAAATCTCATAGATGAAGGAGCCTAGAAGGCTGCAGTCCATGGGGTCACTAAGAGTCAGACATGACTGAGCGACTTCACTTTCACTTTTCACTT
>SJYA01002114.1:4570562-4624502 GCA_006410615.1 Neotragus moschatus | reverse complement strand
TAGATGTTTTTCTGGAACTCTCTTGCTTTTTCCATGATCCAGCGGATGTCAGCAATTTGATCTCTGGTTTCTTTGCCTTTTCTAAAACCAGCTTGAACATCAACTCAGAATGGATTAAAGACCTGAATGTAAGACCAGAAACTATACAAGTTTTAGAGGGAAAGCATAGGCAGGACACATCTGTATAAATTACAGCAAGATCCTCTATGACACATCTCCCAGAGTAATGGAAATAAAAACAAAAACATACAAGTGGAACCTAATTAAACTTAAAAGCTTTTGCACAATGAAGAAAACTATAAGCAAGGTGAGAAGATAGCATTCAGAATGGAAGAATATAGCANGTTTTAGAGGGAAAGCATAGGCAGGACACATCTGTATAAATTACAGCAAGATCCTCTATGACACATCTCCCAGAGTAATGGAAATAAAAACAAAAACATACAAGTGGAACCTAATTAAACTTAAAAGCTTTTGCACAATGAAGAAAACTATAAGCAAGGTGAAAAGATAGCATTCAGAATGGAAGAATATAGCAAACAGAGCAACTGATAAAGAATTATTCTCTGAAATATACAAGCTCATGCACCTCAATACCAGAAAAACAAACAACCCAATCAAAAAGTGGGCCAAAGAACTAAAGAGATATTTCTCCAGAAAAGACATACAGATGGCTAATAAACACGTGAAAAGATGCTCAACATCATTCATTGTTAGAGAAATGCAAATTAAAACCACAATGAGGTACCATCTCATGCTAGTCAGAATGGCTGCCATCAAAAACTCTACAAACAATAGACGCTAAAGAGGGTGTGGAGAAAAGGGAACCCTCTTACACTGTTGGTGGGAATGCAAACTAATACAGCCACTATGGAGAATAGTGTGGATATTCCTTAAAAAACTGGAAATAGAACTGCCATATGACCCAGCAATCCCACTGCTGGGTATATACAACAAAGAAACCAGAATTGAAAAAGACACATGTACCCCAATGTTCATTGCAACACTGTTTAAAATAGGACATAGGAGCAACCTAGATGTCCATCAGCAGACAAATGGATAAGGAAATTGTGGTACTTATACATAATGGAATATTACTCAGCTATAAAAAAGAATGCATTTGAGTCAGTTCTAATGAGGTGAATGAAAGTGGAGCCTATTATACAGAGTGAAGTAAGTTAGAAAGAGAAACACTAATACAGTATATTAACGCATATATATATGGAATTTAGATGGAGAAGGAAATGGCAACCCAGTCCAGTAGTCTTGCCTGGAGAATCCCATGGACAGAGGAGCCTGGCTGACTACAGTCCATTGGGTCGCAAAGTGTCGGACACAACTGAAGCAACTTAGCACATACGCATGGAATTTAGAAAGACGATAATGACGATCCTTTATGCAATGATCCTATATGAAAGGTAGCAAAAGAGACATAGGTGTAAAGAACAGACTTTTGGACTCTGTGGGAGAAGGCTAGGGTGGGATAATTTGAGAGACTAGCATTGAAACATGTATATTACCATGTGTAAAATAGATAACCAGTGCAAGTTCGATGCATGAAGCAGGGCACTCAAAGCTGGTGCTCTGGGACAACCCAGAGGGATGGGGTGGGGAGGGAGAAGGGAGGGGCAATCAGGATGGGGAGACACATATGCATCCATGGCTTATTCATGTTGATATGGCAAAAAAAGCCCACCATAATACTATAAAGTAATTATCCTCCGTTAAAAAAAAAAAAAAAAAGAATCTGCCTATCAACGCAGGAGACATGGCTTTGAGCTCTGGGCTGGGAACATACCCTGGAGAAGGAAATGGCAATCCACTCCAGTATTCTTGCCTGGGAATTCCCAGGGACAGAGGAGTCTGGTGGGCTATGGTCCATGAGTTTTCAAAGAGTCAGACAAGACTGAAGCGACTTACACACACTGTGATGCTTATATAAGAATAAATATACATCAGGCCAAGCCAAGTCTACAGAGATGTGGGGGCAAATGTAGACATTCTTTCCATGACCAGTAAAGTTGTTTAATTTGCAGTCTGTTTATCCATAAATCCAAAGGGACCTTTCAACATGAATAACTTTAAAAAATCTTTCTGCAGTAAAAATATCTCTCTCTCTCTCTCTCTCTCTCTCTCTTTTATTTTTTTATTATTATTATTTTTTTTTTTTTGGCTCAAAAAATCTCTTTGGTGTTCACAGTAGTGAGGGAAAACACTTTGCTCTTACTCATAGAAACCAGGAGCAATCCAGAAAAGATGATGGGCTTGTTTCAGACTTCTAGTTCCAGGAAAACTCAACTTCGCTTGAAAATGGATACATTTTCAGAGAGTCTGAGAATGTGCTTTTTTTCTTGTAGAGAATTTGTAGAGATTCTTAGAACAAATATATTTCATTGCTTTTCCTGGTTTTCTCTTTATCGAATGTGTCGTGTAGACAGAGACCTTACCAGAAGTTTCTACCAAACTGTAATAAGTTTTTTCCATCAATATGCAATGAATAACTGAGAGGGGTTTCATGAGAGCATGTTGTCCACAGGATTAAGAGTTGTATCTACTAGTAAAACTCCCTTTGTTTGATATATTAAAAAGCTGCCTACCAACTCCTTCTTAGAGAAGGCTCTATGCCCTGACAGTCCAGTGGTTAGGACTTCCCCTTCCAGGGGAAGAGGGTGCAGGTTTGATCTCTGGTAAGGGTGCTAAGATCCCACATGGCTGGAGGAGGCCTGAAAATCAGAACGTAAAACAGAAGCAGTATTGTAACAAATTCAATAGCTCCATCACACACAAGGAAGTGAATTCTGGATGAGTTTGAAAGTGGATTCTTCCTCATTCAGGCTCCAGACCAGAGTGCAGACCAGCTAGCACACTGACTGTGGATTCATGAGACCATGAGCAGAGGGCACAGCTATCTGCATGGACTCCTGACCCAAAAATCCCATAATAAATGAACATTGTTTTTATTAAATAAAATAAAGACTTTTGAAAAGAGAGTGAATAACAATGTACACAGCAATATCAAACAAGCTTGTGACTCAAACACAGAATCAAGTGAACTTCAGCCATGACCCTCTGTTTCCTTGTTTGTTATGCTTTTATCAAGTCTAGTGGCTTAGACAGTAAAAAATCTGCCTGCAATGCAGGAAATCTGTGTTTGATCCCCAGACCAGGAAAACCCCCTGGAGGAGAGCATGGCAACCCATTCCATGGACAGAGAAGGAGCCTGGCAGGCTACAGTCCATATGGTTGCAAAGAGTCAGACATGAGTGAGTGACTAACACTTTCACTTTTTCACTTTTTTCATCAGGTCACTGACTGTGAAAATAAATCCATACAGATGCTTTGCTTTTTATATATAACCACAGGTGACAAACCAACCAACAGTTGGCAACAGAAATACTGCCAATTGTTTTTGAATATTAACAGTTAAAAATATCCAAGCATTGGGAGAACCTGAAGTGTCTCAGATTTCCAAATAAAATCTTCAGCTTTCTCAAGATGACTGGCATCAGAGTAGAAATTAGCCAACCTTTCCTTTCAAATGTAACCTTTGAAAACATTGACAACCTGAGCCTGAGGATACCTGGGTACTGACGCTGCTGCTCTCTGCTCCCTCCATCCATGTCAGACGTCAGGGTTTGGTTTGCAACCGTCATCAGCTGGGTAGGCAGAGAATTGACATGTGACCCCCAAGGGCTGCCTTTTGTTTGCTGTGACAGGGAAGAATTGACCCCAGACTTTTGGCTCTGCTCCACCGCAGAATTCTGAGGCAAATATTTATTTAACTACTCATCTTCCAAATAGTGTCTCCTTAAAATTCATATCCACCCCAAACCCGAGATATGACCTAATTTGGAAATAGGGTCTTTGCATATGTTAAGATCCAGTTGAGATGGGGTAGTGGTGCTTTAGAGTGGGCCTGCTGGTGTGCTAATGTCCTTACAAGGGGAGCAAGAAGGTGGAAAAGACACAGAGGGAGAAGGCCATGTGACCCAGGGCAGAGACTGGAGTCTTCATAGGAAGGAATACCTAGAATGGCCAGCCACCTCCACAAACTAAGAGACAAGGAGAGAGCCTCCCAGCATTTCAGAGGGAGCCTGGTCCTGCCAACATCCCAACTTCACACTTCTAGTCTCCCAACCGAGTCCAGATTTCCTTTTGTTTCCTGCTCCCCATTTTGCGGTACTTTGTCTGGCAATCCCAGGATCAAATCAGGGAGCATCTAGGGAAGATAGTGTTTTCAAAGGTTGATTTCTACATAGCTGAAACAAACGAGTGATGAGTTTTCTTCTTGCTCTCTGGTCATTGTACGAGAGTGAGAAAGAAGCAAATATTTCCTCTGAGGCGAGGGCTCCAGCAACAGCTAGTCCATGCAGGCCCTTCCTCATTCTAAGGGATGAACACTTTTCCATGGTAAAGGGCAGCCATAGAGTACAATCAGGGCCTCAAGGCTTTTCTCCCCAAGACCAGTGGTGTCCTCCCGGATGGGACCTGTGAGACTTTGAATCTGGGTCACCCTCGTCAATTAAAGTTTCAGAGAACAGAGGCTGCTCAGGACTTCCCTGGTGGTCCAGTGGTTAAGAATTCACCCTCCAATGCAGGGGAAGATCCCTGGTCAGGGAACTAAGATCCCACACATTGTGGAGCAACTAAGTTCGCGTGCCACAATTAGAGAAAAGCCCGCATGAAAACAAAGACCCAGTGCAGCCAAAACAAACATACAAACAAAAAAAACGATAGAGGCAGCTCTCTGCAAAAAACTTTGACACTGGGCCCTAGAGCATAAGCTTGTACAGGTTGTCTAGCCTTCTGAAACCTTAAATCCTTCACCTAAGAAATGAGACCAGTGGTATTGTCTACATAGTTGGCCTGCTGCTGTTAAGTCACTTTAGTCGTGTCCGACTCTGTGCGACCCCATAGACGGCAGCCCACCAGGTTCCCTCGTCCCTAGGATTCTCCAGGCAAGAACACTGGAGTGGGTTGCCATTTCCTTCTCCAGTGCATGAAAGTGAAAGGTGAAAGTGAAGTCGCTCAGTCGTGTCCAACTCTTAGCGACCCCATGGCCTGCAGTCTACCAGGCTCCTCCATCCATGGGATTTTCCAGGCAAGAGTACTGGAGTGGGGTGCCATTGCCTTCTCCCATAGTTGGCCTACATGGAGTTAAATAAGCTAATGCATAAAATCTGCGTAGACAGTGGCTGGCACCCAAAAGCACTTAATAATGGCAGCTATTGTCATTGTTTAAGACAGCTGCAAATACCATGGCAATCCTCACCATGGTGATTACAATGATGACCTTGGCATACTTGCTCAGTCTCTTCAGTTGCGTTCAACTCTTTGTGACCCTATGAACTGTAGCCTGCCAGGCTCCTCTGCTCATGGAATTCTCCAGGCAAGCATACTGGAGTGGGTTGCCATTTCCTTCTCCAGGGGATCTTCCTGACACAGAGATTGAACCAACACCTCCTAGATTGGCAGGTGGATTCTTTACCACTGAGCCACCAGGGAAACTCTATCTGTCAATTACATCTGCATAAAGTTGAGGGGAAAATGTTAATATTTTGTTGGAAAGAAACCTGATAAAATTTGGAATTTTCTAAAAGTCCCACAGTTTGATTGTATAGTCTTGTTTCCACTTAAATTCTAATTAAAGAGTGCTGTTTATAAGTTAAATATTTTGAGATCTATTATGTACTGTATTAGTTTGCTGCTGCTGCTGCTGCTAAGTCGCTTCAGTCATGTCCGACTCTGTGCAACCCCATAGACGGCCCCCTACCAGGCTCCCCCATCTCTGGGATTCTCCAGGCAAGAACACTGGAGTGGGTTGCCATTTCCTTCTCCAATGCATGAAAGTGAAAAGTGAAAGTGAAGTCACTCAGTTGTGTCTGACTCTTAGCGACCCCATGAACTGCAGCCTACTAGGCTCCTCCGTTCATGGGATTTTCCAGGCAAGAGTACTGGAGTGGGGTGCCATTGCCTTCTCCATATTAGTTTGCTAGGGTGGCCATAACAAAGTACCATAGACTGAGTAGCTTAAACAACAAAAATGTGTTTTCTCACAGTTTTTCAGGCTAGATGTCTTATCAAGGCATCACCAGGGTCAGCTGTCCCCTTGGCTGCAGATGGCTGTCTTTTCCCTGTGTTCTTGCAGAGTCTGTCTTCTGTGTGTCTGTCTGAATCCTCATCTCCTCTCTTTATAAGGACACCAGCTGCGTTGGGTTAAGAGTCACCCTAATGACTTTATTTTAACTCAAGAACCTCTTCGAAGGCCTTATCTCCAAATACAGTCATTTTCTGAAGTTCTTGGGGCTAGGACTTTACCACATGAACTTTTGTGTGGGTTGGGGCACAGTTTAGCCCATAATATATGCTTTAATAGGGCTTGCCTTGTGGCTATATGGTAAAGAAACCGCTTACAGTGCAGGACACCTGGGTTTGATTCCTGGGTTGGGAAGAGCCCCTGGAGAAGAGAATGGAAACTCACTTCAGTATTCTTGCCTGGAAATTCCATGGAGAAAGGAGCTTGGCAGTTACAGTCCACAGCATCAAAAGAGTCGGACACAACTGAGTGACTAACACTTTCATCTGCTTTACTATTTTACTCTCAATTTTCAAATGAACGTTTATCACAAATTCAGTGTAGACTAGATACACAGGAGTGTAGGAGAAAAGCTTTATGAAGAAAGTATCTCTCAGGAAATTTTTCTTTTTTAAGAAACCACTCAGAAGTACCCAGCAGGACCACTCCCTGTTCTCCCAATCAAGGGCACTTCCAGCTGCACCATTTTCAGCCCAGCTCTGAGTGACAAAAATACCTGTTTTGAGGACTAATGCCTCCAGGAAAAAGCTGATGCTTCTTCTCCCTGCTGGCTTCCAACTCCCCCTACTCCCCTCCAAGTTGGTCACAGGAAATCCGAGAGGAATAAAGATGGAGGCAAGGATTAAGCTTACTCCAGAATAAAATATCTGTGACTATGGCTCACACCTTCTTGTTTACAGAGAAAATTCAGTTCAGTTCAGTTGCTCAGTCGTGTCCAACTCTTTGCGACCCCATGGACTGCTGCATGCCAGGCCTCCCTGTCCATCACCAACTCCCAGAGTTTACTCAGACTCATGTCCATTGAGTTGGTGATGCCATCCAATCGTCTCATCCTCTGTCATTCCCTTCTCCTCCCGCCTTCAATCTTTCTTAGCATCAGGGTCTTTTCAAATGATTCCGTTCTTCTCATCAGGTGGCCAAAGTATTGGAGTTCCAGCTTCAGCATCAGTCCTTCCAAAGAATATTCAGGACTGATTTCCTTTAGAATGGACTGGTCCTTGCTGTCCAAGGGTCTCTCAATAGTCTTCTCCAGCACCACAGTTCAAAAGCATCAATTCTTCAGTGCTTAGCTTTCTTCATACTCCAACTCTCACATCCATACATGACTACTGGGAAAAATAGCTTGGATTAAATGAACCTTTTTTGGCAAAGTAATATCTCTGCTTTTCAATAAGCTGTCTACATTGGTCATAACTTTTCTTCCAAGGAGTAAGTGTCTTTTAATTTCATGGCTGCAGTCACCATCTGCAGTGATTTTGGAGCCCAGAAAAATAAAGTCTGACACTGTTTCCACTGTTTCCCCATCTACTTCCCATGAAGTGATGGGACTGGATGCCATGATCTTAGTTTTCCGAATGTTGAGCCTTAAGCCAACTTTTTCACTCTCCTCTTTCACTTTCATCAAGAGGCTTTTTAGTTCCTCTTCACTTTCTGCCATAAGGGTGGTGTCATCTGCATATCTGAGGTTATTGATCTTTCTCCCGGCAATCTTGATTCCAGCTTGTGCTTCTTCCAGTCCAGCGTTTTTCATGATGTATTCTGCATATAAGTTAAATAAACAGGGTGACAATATACTGCCTTGATGTACTCCTTTTCCTATTTGGAACCAGTCTGCTGTTCCATGTCCAGTTCTAACTGTTGCTTCCTGACCTGCATACAGATTTCTCAAGAGGCAGGTCAGGTGGTCTGGTATTCCCATCTCTCTCAGAATTTTCCACAGTTTATTATGATCCACATAGTCAAAGACTTTGGCATAGTCAATAAAGCAGAAATAGATGTTGATCTTACTTTTCTGAATATTGAGTTTTAAGCCAACTTTTTCACTCTCCTCTTTTATTTTCATCAGTGAAAATTAAGGGCCTTCAAAGGTAAGACTAGAATGTGTGTGTGTGTTTAGTCTCTCAGTTGCATCTGACTCCTGGCAACCCCATGGCAAGTTCAAGTCATTTTAATTGTTTTCAAACCATTCCTGGAGTTTTAGGATATCTTTCCCATGAAGCCACTGCATTGTTCATTCATCATTGGATTTCCCGTACACACTTTTGTTGCAGTGGAGGAATGGCCAAGAATGAGGGTCCACTCCTGGATCCCAGGGTCTCCCTCAGGCCTAGGCCCCTGCTCACGACATCTCCCCCAAGGTGCGGGCCCACTGCCCTGTGTACCACCCCTGCTGATAGGAGCCTGGGGTTGGGGGTGGCAGGCACCTCCAGGCCCTGTCAGTACCTCACAGCCTGTGGGTTGGGCGGGGCACGCCAAGCCTTGGGAGCTCTTTGCTCAACAGTGAGGGTGGAAGGATTTGAAGTTTGTGCATCATACTGGGGGCACAGTTGGAGTGTGTGAGTGTATCTGTGTGTATGTGTGTACAGAAATAAACAGATATGCACGTCAAGTCATGAAGTAAATGCTTTCCAGCATGTAAGTGAGTTACTGCTTCTCTTTCACGAAGAACAGTGGAAATACAACTTCTTCCTCCAACCCCCTAACCCTATGTTTGCCTGAAAGACCTGTTATCAGTCTTAAAGGAGAGTCACGTACATTAAACTCAAAACATTTTGAGTTTTAGAGAGTGGACTGTGAGGCCTCCTGGCCTCCTTGTTCTATAAAAGCTTTAATAACCTGCTCTTGTTTCTAGTCCTGTAGCCTAGTGTCCCACCTGCCACTGACTCAGAACAAGTAAATGCCACCACTCAGAGGACATATAATTATGGGCTCTTTGCTGTGTTGTTCAGCCTATTAAACATTATAGACTTGGGAAATATATTCACCATTGTACCCCAAAGTACATATCTCATTGTGTTTCTGACTTCTGAATCCAAATTCAAACAATCTAACTTGATAATATATTAACAAAGTGGACACTTTCATCTTTTTTTTTTTTTTTAAGTGCATAAAGAAGCCAGGACTGAGAACTGTTTAATAACATGTTCAAGGTCATCAAGCCAGTTAATGCAGGTGATTCCAAATTCAGATTACTCTGGCTCACAAACCCACCGTCCTTCAACTTTCCTACAATGTCGTCAGTGATGACATTTGTATAATTTGATACAATAATATTTAGAAATCTGAGATAATATACAATGAAACTTACTTTCTGCAAATGACTGTGATAGGGAAACATCTCTACATGAAACGTAGTCTCTGTGTTCTTATAAGATGCCTGCAATCATGATTTCCACTACTAATAAAAGCACTGAGGTTTTATCTCCTGATACTGAGAGGTCTTTCATATATTCATTGTCTGATGCTTCTGGTCTAGTGGTGGTTGGAGAGGAGGGGGTCTAAAATGAGTTTCTGAGAAGCTATCTATCTGTGTATTCTGTTCCTTAGGAGGTCTTCCCAGGAGGCTCAGTGGTAGACTCTGCCTGCAATGCAAGAAATGTGAGTTCGATCCCTGAGTAAGGAAAATCCCCTGAAGGAGGAAATGGCAACCCACTCCAATATTTTTGCCTGGAGAATCCCATGGACAGAGGAGCCTGGTAGGCTACATTCCGTGGGCTTGCAAAGAGTTGGACATGACTTAGCGACTAAACAGCAACAAATTCTTTAGAAAGGATGCCAAGTGGTGGGTGTACAAGTTTTGGAAGCCAGGCTAAGTCTGCTTCCAGGATGTTCCTTCTCATCACTTCTCCATCTGCACTGTGGACAGGTGACCAAGGAGGTACTGATGGAGGGAGACGCTTACATCTGAATGCTTCTGTCCATCTGTCCCCATGTGTCATATAGCTGCTGAATGGGAGGAAGCAACCATTTTGTTACGCTCAGAGACTCTGTGGGTGAGGAATTAGGAAATAGCAAGATAGCTTGCTGTCGTTCACAATGTCTGGGTACTCTGTGGGCAGTGACTTCACAGCTGGGGGCTGGAGTTGTGGTCTGGCAGGGGTGCCGTGGGGTTTTGGGGGCCTCAGCTGGACTCTTACACGTCCCCGTGGTTCTCACACGTTGGCTTCTCCACCTGGCCTCTCCGAGGTCTTGTTTGGGCTTCCTCACAAGATGGCAACTGGTTCCAAAAGCAAGCATCTCAAGAGAGAAAGGTAGAATTACACGATTCATTATTTAATCTCAGCAATCACACGGCTTCCTTTCTGCCACATTCTGGGGATTGAGATAGCAACCCCAGTTTATCCAAGTTCAAGGGCGGGACATATGATGGGAGGAATACCAAGATCACCCATGTTGCATGAAGGTCACTTGGAAAGAAAGATACTGTTTGCCATTTTGGAAAATACCATCTGCCATAATGAGTCAAATCTTAAAACTATACTTTTATAATGTTATCATCTATGTGATTTCCCAGTGGTACAAATATGAAAAGAATCAATGATCTGGGACTATCTGCAGTTAAACCTTATTCATCCCATGAGTCTCTCCTTAGAGACCATTGGAAGTTGATTGTATTAATATATCCACTGTCTGTGGCTGGATCTTTGTTCCTTCTGTGGTCCTAGGATGTGGAAGCTCTAATACTTTATCCATGGATTGCCAGTTAGGATCTGCTCTATGGGCATGTTTACGAAGACACCATAAAGCCTGCCCAAGTGCACATGGTAGGAAAATCCAGTTCAACTTGCAGCTGAATCTCAAAACATGAACATCTAGTGGTGCTTGAAAACCTTAGCCAAATCAATCCATAATAAAGACAATGTTGGCTCAATTTTTTTATTCTCTGACAAAATATTTGAGATTTGTGTGTGCATTGTGGGGTAATTAAGTCCTCAGTTACATTTGAACTAATATTTGAGTGACATAATCAAGAAAATCTCCATAAGCCAAATAAACTTTGCCTGAATATTGATCTAAATGGAAATACCCTGCAGTCCTTAAACAATGAGTCCTTCAAAACAAATTCTTATATACAGGGGAGCAATTTCAAAATATAACTTAAAGGAACACTGAGATCTATTTTTAAATCTGAAAATAAAGTTGGGAAGAGATATATCATAGAAAAAGAAAGAAAGAGGAAGGAAGGGAGAAAGGAAAAGAAAAACTGGCAAAGACTTTGAGAGGGTCATCTTATCACTGCATATCTATGCAGAACTCAACAATGAAAGCAGGCTATGGAAAAAAATAGTTTACAAAAAAAAAAAGCCTGCACTAAAAAAAAAAAATCTATTTGGTGTTTATTGATGCACTATTCTTCCAATCTGAGTGAACTCTGGGAGTTGGTGATGGACAGGGAGGCCTGGCGTGCTGTGATTCATGGGGTTGCAAAGAGTCGGACACGACTGAGCGACTGAACTGAACTGAACTGATTCCTCTAATTATCTCAGAAAACAAACACTCTTAATATTCGCTCAGATGGAAACATGCTCCAACTGGCATATGTCATGCCTTTGTGTGGTGCTACAGGACAAATGGCAGAACCCTCTTCTTTGTAAACAGATGGAAACACCTCATTCTATGAGTTTTCCTTTCACCATCCCTGAGTCACAATCTCTTCTCCATGGCAATCAAATGCCTGGATCTACCCTCTTTGAAATGATGTCTAATTTAGACCTGATAGCTGCAGGATAAATGGAGGTATAAATAGCCACCATATGACAGAGTCTCATCTTTATGGAAGATATAAAAAGTGGTAAGACATGGAAGGTATGGCAGGCATAGGAAAGCATTAATTTCGTTGGCAGGGGTAACAGTACACCGTATTCTGTATTAGCAGTGCCGCTTTCAGCGCTATTCCAATATCTGCAAATATTAATTTTTTCCCTAACAAATGTCACCTTGTGTTATTTATAAAATAATGTTGGTGTTAAAACTCTTCTAAAGCATTCATTATTTTGTAGTTAATGTGTTAAATTCTACTTGCTAATTTTGAGAGTACCCTATTCTCCTTTATTCATCTAAAATTTGTAAAGTTGAATGTGAATTGCTATTAATACTTAGGAATATAAATATTTGGAGTGTAGGTTTTCTTCTCGGTGGTACATAAATCTGGAGCCCAGTTCTCTGAACAGAAAGAGAGATGTGACGTAGGTTGTCAGAGCGCCGTGTCCCTGGATCCTGCGGTCCTCATGCTACATACTGCTGCCTCCTGTGCTCCCCCACACCTCAGCTCACCCTCCTCCCAGCTGCAAACACTTTCTACAGGTACTTTCCTTTCAAAGCTGTGGTCCCCATGTTACTTTTCCCACCAGTTTCTTCCCTTTCTTCCTGTAGGGCCATTGAGAAAAGGACAAAAGTTTGACTAGATGGACACACTGGTGAATAGCTATTGTATTTCTCTTTCCAGAATCCCTTTTGCATGGATCCCTCCTTCCAGTGGAAATCCACATTAAGAGGTTCAGTGCAAACCTGTCCTCCCGGACTCCTCCATGCTGGTACACCCCTGGGGCTGGTGGGGGAGGACATATAAACAAGTTTTGGCCAATGGAGTACTGCATCCCTGACCCCACAATAATAGGGATTGACTAGAAGATGGAATCCCTTCCTTGGATGTATGGGAAAAGAGACAGCCCTTCTGTGCCTTGGGTATCATGAGCTGTAAGGACCATGTGAGCCTGCGGTCGCCAGTACCACGCTTAGAGAGAGACTGCCTGAACATGAAGGCAACACAACAAAGAGATGAGGAGTGAAACAAACCCTGAAGTCATCATTTAAGCCTTGAGTCCAATTGTGTCTCTCACCTGAGACACGCCGCATCCCTGAGTTAGGAGGCAAACAAAGTGCCTAAGATTTACTACATGTTGAGTTTTCCCTCCAGTCAAGTAAATTAACAGTTTCCTTAAAAAATAAATTTCTAATCATGTTCCGCATATTCCAGCATTTTTACAACCAAATACATAGCATCCTGCTCAAGGAAAGGACCTTGTTTTAAATGAAAAACTATTGCTTCCTTAGACATTTTCCAATTCTATTTGGTCCCTCTTTCATTAGCAAGCTGAAGGATATACCAAAAAAGGGATCTTATAACACACTTGAATTCCAATCTCTAATGACAAACTGAGTTAACAATTAAATAGTAGTAAGAAATGTGCTCTTCTAAGTGAGACTAAAATTTGCTAGTATTTTCTCCTTAATTACCAAGGAGTCTCTTTTTCATTTTTCCTCCCTAAGTTTTTATTTATAAAAAAAAACACAAAACTTTCTTTTGTCAAGATGCTGATTTTACATTACTCTTTGTGTGTTCAAACACCACGAGGTTTAGAGACCATTCACGACAGTGATGTGGTTGTATTTCATTGGAAGCAGGACAGAGGCTGCATGTGTTTCCAGGAGTATTTTATTTTTTCATGTTTTTATTGGTGGAACAGCTTGAGTTTGAATTGCACATACTGTTCATAGTGAAATAGTGGCTTTTCGTAGTGAAGGCAGTATGCATCGATTCTGGAATCATGGTTTCATTGCTGTGGAAACAACTGCATTTTCCTAAGTGATTGATAAAGTAAAAGTGAAAGTAAAAGTTACTCAGCCGTGTCCGACTCTGCAAACCCATAGATCATACAGTCTATGGAATTCTCCAGGTCAGAATACTGGAGTGGGCAGCCTTTCCCTTCTCCAGGGGATCTTCCCAACCCAGGGATCAAACCCAGTTCTCCCACATTGCAGGCAGATTCTTTACCAGCTGAACCACAAGGGAAGCCCGAGAATACTGGAGTGGGTAGCCTATCACTTCTTCAGAGTATCTTCCTGACCCTAAAGCAAACCAGGGTCTCCTGCATTGCAGGCAGAGTCTTTACCAACTGAGCTATCAGGGACACCCTAAGTGGGTTTCACAATTTAAGATCACACACCATTTAGATTCCCACCTGTTCTGTTCTTTTCCATTAACAACAATGTTGTGGATGGAAAATTAAAGCAACAGTTCATGTTTTGGAGACTCAGTGAGCATGGTTCTTGCTGAAGTGCAGCACCATCAAAGCCATTAAAGAGTAGATGACTGAGCACAGTAATGGAAAGGCTGTGACTTTAGCAGGTACAGTTTTTATTTTCTTGCAAGGCACACAATTATATATACAATGTATAATCATCACAAAGTACAAGATATAAATCATATACACTAAAGAATATATAAATATGCCTCAGAGGCGAAAACTGCCTTAGGGCAAGCAGATTCATGGCCTTGGGGATAAGATTTTCCTATTTATGCTGAATCTTCCAAACAGCTCTTGCTTGGAAAACAAACCCCACTGAATGGACATACATACTTGTCATAGTTTTCTCCTTAAAAAGCTCTAATTTAAAGCCAGCTGATGTATTCCTTTTATTCCAGTCATTTATCTTATGTCCTGATACTAGAGGAAGCATCTGTAATTGCCTGGATAACAGTTATGCAGATTTAAGGATTTCATTTCTCAGCAATGCACCATCAAATGAAACCATTTTCTTAAGACATTTGTGAATTTTCCTTGATTTTTGAAAACTATCTTTCCAAACTATGCTTCCTTTTTAATATTAAGCCTAGAGTTTTGACTCAAATTTTGCATAGGGGATGCATCCAGATTCATAAGAGTAATCCAAGACACTAATGGTGGTTCTTACTCTCCTTCAGGTCAGAATTGCAGGAGTTTTTTTTTTATCCTCACGGCTGTAAGGTGTTTCCTTTTTATGCATTTTTCCTGACCCTTCACTAGGTCCTGTCTCCAAGATTTTACCAGGGAGGAAAGAATTCATGGAGGACATTGGATTCAAGATTAGAAACACGCATTTCTGGTCCTAAAGAGATACAGTGGACATTGCACTCCTTGCTGTGATGTGAGACAGGAACATCAAGAGATGGGACCCAGACACACACATAGTCACACATGGTACATGCACACACACACATATACACTCAACTTGCACACACACACATACATGCTTTTGACAAAGAAATACATCTGTGTAAGTGTACTTTTCCTGCCCTAAAATGACACAGCCGTCCTCTCCTCTTCTGGTCTGGGAACAAAGGTGCTTATGACAAAGGAAATTCTTAGAACACCATGACCTCATGAGCACTGAGGGCTGTATCTCTCTCTCCTGGGGTGCAAACTTACACATGAAAAGCTACATAATGCTCAGAGCTACACAATGTTCAGTCTAACATTTAGACTTCAGTCATGCCAAGATGCTGTGAGGACACATGGAATGTGAATTTAAGGAGGTTTTCTTATTTCCCACTTCAGCAAGATTTCTTCCTGGAACTACTCTTCATGTAAATATCCCTCCCACAGGATGGTAAGAACTTTCAGCCATGGGGTAAAAGTCAACCAATATTCAAGCCATTTCTATGTGCTTTCAGTTATAAAAATACAAGGACACCTAAGAAAATCAATGAAATGTAAGAAATGCTCAAAAGAACACTTCATTTTCATCGGGGAAAACCTTGCCTTACTGTCTGCACCCATCCATGTTAGGTGCTGTGAAAATTTGGAAAACAAGCATCATCACAGTAACCTTGGAGGAGGAAATGGCAACCCACTCCAGTATTCCTGCCTAGGAAATCCCATGTACAGAGGAGCCTGGCAGGCTACAGAGTCAGACTTGACTGAGCGAGTCAGCACGCACGTCACGGTGAAATTCTGGAGCCACGTAAAAACCTCCCATGCAAGGTACATTTCCCAAAGTAGAGTGTACACACAGCAGAAAGTCCACAGTGAACACATCTTGTAGATGGAGTGATGTCTGTAGTTACGTTTCACATTGCTATAAATTCCAGAGGGTGTTGCCCTTACAGGCTTAAAGAAGAGATGGGTGTTATTTCTAAATTAGCCCTTTCTTCTGCCCAGGCAAACTGCAGAAAAAGCCATTACCTCGAAACCGTAAGTGTCAGGGGAAAGAAGGAAGAAGTTATACGTTATCTCAAAGTTCTAGCAAAATTACTCTAAATGTGCCCTCTGCCAGCATTATCCTCAGCAGGTGTGCTCCTCACCGAATACTGTGCCAGCTGTGTTCCAGCACCGAGAGTGACATAATGTCCTCACTCTCCCACAATTAGGATCAATTTCACTTCCGGCTAAAAGCCACAAAATAGTATCTCAAGATTCATATGAGCAAGATGCCCTCCTTTCACGAACAGAGAGAATCTGGTAATAGTGATATGTTCATAAAAAGATACTGCTTATAAAGTAGATTCTGCCAAGGCTACCACCTGGGAGTAAGTTAAATATTTCCTGATTCATTAACATATGAGTTCTGAACCCTGTTAAAGGGCTGACAGTGCTGAGGGACTCAGAGGATGTGACACATGACTGATCCCAGACAAAAGCTTACGCATCATAGAAACATCTTTGCCATCAGCGCCCTAAATGGCTCAGGATTTCATCAGCATGTCCCAGGGAAGCCACTTGGTGAGAAGACAAGCCCATTCCTTATTTGCATGTATACTATTATTTACAGATAAAACTGTACATATTTTTGGTGGTATTGAAACCACTTTGTGTCTCTTAACAACAGGACATGCTTTAGCATGAGGTTATCTGTCTGAAGAGCATGCTAGAAACAAACCAACCATAGTTTTCAAGAAATTAAACGATGTCAGAAAATACCTTTTGTATATTTAAATAAATTCATAAACATCAGGATAATTTTCTGCTACACGTGAACAGCAGACACCCCAGGGGTGGGGTCTTAAGCTGAAATCCTCACCATGCAGCTGCAGGAAATGCATGTCCACTCGGCATAAAGTGAGCTGGGCAGGGCCCTGGACAGGGGTCTTCTTACTGAGGTCATTGCTGTCTGAGGTTGTGTCTGGATTGGAGAGCCACGAAGCTCTGAAATCACTGCATTTTTCTTTCTCCTAAATAGAGCTTTTGACACCATGTTGCTTAGGAAAATCTCAGCAGAATGGGTCCTGAACTAAAAGGTAGGGAACCAGAAGAAAAAGCCTTATTTCTTGGTTCGTCAAAGGAACTTGGAGTCAGCACCGCTTCTCTGCCCTAGAAGGGGCTGCGTCTGCTCGCTCAGATCTCCTGTGCTCCATCCCCAGGGCCCTGATGTTTCCACCGACCTGAGTCACCAACACAGCCTGCATCTTGCGATCTCAGAACCACAAGATTTCTAAAAGTTTGTTAAAATTTCTCCCTTTCCATCTTAGACTGCGGTAGTAATCTGAGTTAATCCTAGATCATTGAACTCTTCCCTACCCGGAGGACTATAAGAAGACATCTCCACGACTAGTCATACTGGTTTATTTACCCCATCAACCTCCCTCACGTAGGCAGGATCCTGAACGGTATTTCTGACCCTGCTTGTGCTCTGGCGCTCCATCCTCATCTTAATGGGAAAGCAGAAGTCCCGGAAACACCGCTTGAAGTTTTCGTCAAGGAAGGCGTAGAGAATGGGGTTCAGGCTACTGTTGGTGTAGCCCAGGGCGATGCAGAAGTAGTAGCTGGAGAGGGCAGCCGTGCTGTGGGCGGTGCTCCCCAGGGCCTCCACGAGGATGAAAATGTGGATGGGGGTCCAGCAGACCACGAAGACCGCCACCACCACCAGCACGAGCCTGGTGATCCGCCGCAGGTTGCGGTCTTTCTCTCGGGAGCCGGAGAGGAGGCGGACGCTCTTTAAGCGCAGGATCATGAGGGTGTAGCAGACAATGATAATGAGGACGGGGATGACGAAGGCGAAGACGAAGACACAGACCTTCATGAACAGGTCCCACCAGGAGTAGTCATCATCCGGGAACTGTAGGGAGCATTCGATGACTTCCATGTCTGCAGGAGGGGACAAAGCCACAAAAGGGAAATTTGTTAACCAAGGGTTTCAAATGTGGATTTCAATACCTTTCATTACAAAGGTCCAGTTATGGCGAGGTGATGTTACCTGAAGCTGATCACCAAGCTAGAAATGAGGGCCCTGTGTCTTAACCATCCTTTTTTTCACACATAGAACAATGAAGTCAGAAAGGTTACCATTCACTGGTAACACACTGCTATAGAGTAAATAAGATTAGCCAGCAGTAGGAATTATCTAGTTGTGGAGGCTGGTTTGATGCTGACTATTTTCAGGAGAGCACACTGTTAATTTACAGCAGGAGTACTTACTTGCATACCCATGTATTAACAATTTTCCCAGATCTAAGGTTCTGGCAATAAAAGCCAGTGGTGGCTTAGTCACTAAGTCATGTTGGACTCCTGAGACCCGTGGACTGTAGCCCAGGAGGCTGTAGCCCCCATGAGATTCTCCAAGAAAGAATATTGGAGTGGATTGCCACTTCCTTCTCCTATCTGCAATAAATGATAAAATATTGCAAAACCAGCCGTTCGACTTAACAAAAGCCAACTTGTCAGAAAAGCCTTAAGTGGTTTACAGGAAATCACTATGTAGGTCCATAAGCATGTAAACAAAATTTGTCTAAATATCACCCAGCTGCTGTGATTTAATAGAACCAGTGGTGGTCATTGTGATTAAAAGCATTGCTGAAACATGAGGAAACTTTTGAAGAAGAAAGAGGAGGAGGAGGAGGAAAGGAAACGAAAGGAAACAGAAGAAAGGGGAGGAGGAAGAAGAGAGTCAGTATTATCATCTTCAAGGAAATTCACGAATCAAACACATTTTTTACTTTTGCCATTGTTGACTAGGTAACAGGGAAAACAAATATATGGTTACTTAGAAAATGACTTTATTTTGCTCTGCTGTTCTTTGCTGGACAGCATTCTCTTTGGAGTGATCATAATATTAGAAAGAGCAGAGACTCAGGACAAGTACCTTTTCACGGCAGCCAATTAATGAAGATGACTATTTCAGAGTCATTTTTATCAACTAAATACCAGCTCAAACCTTCCAATAGTAAATGAAAACTCCCAGATTAACTTATAATTTTTGAGTCCCTAAAAAGCTCTTGTCCTAAATACTATTACTAGGAAGACTAAAAGAAACAAACATCTCTATTAGTCTTTGCTTTAGTATTTATGGGAATAAGAACGGTTAAAATCACCTTTTAAAAAATTTACCACTATTATCATAGTTCCAAATGTATTTATTTAACAACTTTTTAGGATGGCACATTGCAATCTGGCTTCTTTGAAGTTTTTTCTTTTTCTTTCCTGCTTAAATTCTGTGTATTCCAACAGTGTCTTTCTTGTGGTTGACTTCAGCTTGAATGTCACTTTAAAGACATTTATACAGAGTTTCCATGGTGGCCGGGTGGTAAAGAATCTACCTGCCAGTACAGGAGAGACGGGTTCAATCCCCGATCCAGGAAGATCCCGCATGCTGCAGAGCAGCTAAGCCTGTGCACCACAGCTATTGAGCCCGTGCTCTAGAGCCCAGGAGCTGCAGCTACTGAAGACTGCTTGCCCTAGAGCCTGTGCTCAGCAACAAAAGAAACCACCACAAAGAGAAGCCTGCCCACAGCATCTAGAGAATGGCCCCCGCTTGCCACGACTAGACAAAAGCCCACATAGCAATGAAGACCCAGCACAGCCAAAACTTAGTAAATACAATTGTAAAAAAGACATTTATACAGAGGCAGATCCATTTGAATAGCCCTCTTCTCTGAAATTTATATTCTCCCTCTAAACTATACACCGGAGAAGGAAATGGCAACCCACTCCAGTATTCTTGCCTGGAGAATCCCAGGGACAGAGGATCCTGATTGGGCTGCCATCTATGGGGTCGCACAGAGTCGGACTCGACTGAAGCGACTTAGCAGTAGCAGCAGCATACTATACTCATTGTATTTTTTATCATTATTCAAAGACAGAAGCCAGAGAGAAACCAGACCGTAGCTCTTCGTAATAATATGTTGCCTTTCCCAGCGTTTTTCTCTCTATCCAGAATGTAAACTATCTTAGGGTAGGGACCCAGTCTGCCTTGAATAATATTCAATTCCTGCCACCCAAGGAGATAGGAACATATGGTGTTTGAGGAGCATAAATTGTTAAATAAACAAATGAATACCACATGGAAACCCTTGAAAATATGGACTCAGTGCAGTAGTCATTATGGAAGAGTAATCTGATAAGATAATCGAGGCAACATAAGGGCTGATGTTTAATTTGGGGACGTCTTTTAACTCTGAGGATTAGCTTTCTCTTGCATGTAGTTAAAGTGAAAGTGAAGTCGCTCAGTCGTGTCCAACTCTTTGTGACCCGTGGACTGTAGCCCACCAAGCTCCTCCGTCCATGGGATTCTCCAGGCAAGAATACTGGAGCGGGTTGCCTTTTCCTTCTCCAGGGGATCTTCCCGACCCATGGATCAAACCCAGGTCTCCCACACTGCAGGCAGACGCTTTAACCTCTGCACCACCAGGATTTAAATTATTTAAGTAGTGATTTAGTGACTGAACGATGCACCCAACATTGGAATACCCAAATAAACAAAGTCTATATACACAGAACTAAAGGGAGACATAGACAGAAACACAGTAATTGTAGGGGAATACAATACCACACTTTCAACAATGGGCAAATAATCCAGATAGAAAATCAATCAAGAAATGGCAGATTTGAAGAAATTAAAAATAAAATGAATTTAACAGACATCCACAAAACATTTCACTCAAGAGCAGCAGAAGACAAATTCTTCTTAAATGTACATGAAATAGTCTACAGTATATATATGTGTATATATATATATATATGTATATATTTATATACACATACATCATGTGTTAGGACATGGAGCAAGTGTTAACAAATTAAGAAGATCAAAATCATATTAAGTATTTTTTCTGACCACATGAAAATAGATACCAATGACAGGGAAAAAATGGAAAATTCACAAATATGTAGAAATTAAACAACACCGTCTTAAAAACCTAGGAGTGAAAACAGAAATCAAAAAGGAAATAAAAAATTGCTTGAGATGAATGAAAAAGAAACACAGTATACCAAAACTGATGGGATGTAGCAAAAGCAGTTCTCAGAGAGAAGTTTATAATGATAAGCAGCTACATGAAGAAAAAAGTAAGATCTCAAATAAAGAACCTAACTTTACACATTAAGGAACTAGAAAAAGAACAAACTAAGCCCAAAGTTAGTAGAAGGAAAGAAATGAAAAAGAATGAATCATAAATAATAAATAGAGACTAGGAAAACAATAGAAAAACAGCTGTCTTTTTTTTAAGATAAAAATAACAAAACCTCAGCTACACTAAGAAAAAAGGAGAGAAGACTCAAATAAGTAAAATTATTAATACAAAAGAAAGAGGAGACATTACAACTGATAACACAGAAATACAAAGGATCACAAAAGGTGACACTAAACAATTATATGCCAACAAATTGAACAACTCAGAAGAAACAGATAAACTTGTAGAAACATACAACCTACCAGACTGAATCTGAAGACACAGACATTGGTGTGAATAGACCCATAACAGATACAGAGATTGGGGCTAAAGAAGCCTCCTTACGAGAAAAGTCAAGTGCCAGATGGATGCATCCAAGCATTTAAGATGCATTGGTTGAGACTTCCTGTCCAGGTGGCTGTGTTCTAATGCACTGACACCTGGCTCCTTTCAGCGAGTTTTCCCCACAAATGTGAGTCTGTGAACCACCGATGCCAGTCAGCTCTGCCTCAAGAGCATGGCGATGACCTAAAGGACTCTTCTCGGTCTGCCAGGGATCTGGACAGGCATGCAATGCAGCACACCACAATGAGCAGGCTAGCAGGTCTGGAGACAAGCTCTCATCACATAATACAAGTGTGCTTTACAAAATAAAAGACTCATAGAAAGGATGGGGCCCTCCTACAAGACTAGTTTTCTGTCACTTCCTCCTCTTTGCTGCACAAACTAATCCTCTGCTGACACTGGTGTACCTTTTCTCCCATCACATCTGCACACGTTCATCTACAGCAACTCCTTCCAGGAAAAGCCTCATCTATCTTTATTTCCTTTCAAAAACCTAATTGAAACCCAACTCCTCGAGAATGTCATTTTCTGACAACAATTACAGGAGTAGTGGTTAAGTCAACAGGTACAACGCGAAATGTAAAAATCAGTTCTTTATTCGCCCTGGGAAAAACCATCTCTCTCCTTTTATTATTAACCCCAGTCTTCTCACATTCCTGGAACATCTCCTTTTGAACCTAAGTTATTACACACCAACCCCTAAGGCTCAGAAGAGTTTCCTGCAATTTTATTTCATGTGTTAAGTGCATGAAGAAGCAAAATCCTATGTGTAATTGTTGTTGTTGTTCAGTTGCTAAGTCATGCTTTACTCTCTGCAACCCCATGGACTACAGCACACCTCTGTCTCCTTCATTGTCTCCCTGAGTTTGCTCAAATTCATTTCCATTAATCATATTAATGTAATTAATACTAAACAGTAGTCTTGCCTGGAAAATCCCATGGACAGAGGAGCCTGGGAGGCTGCAGTCCANAGATGGCTGGATGGCATCACTGACTCGATGGACGTGAGTCTGAGTGAACTCCGGGAGTTGGTGATGGACAGGGAGGCCTGGCGTGCTGCGATTCACAGGATCACAAAGAGTCGGACACAACTGAGTGACTGAATTGAACTGAACTTAAAACAATAAATAGCTCCCCTCACCCCAGTGAATTTATATCAAAACAAACATATTTTCATAGCTTTATCTTTCACTAGTAAAGCTAAATTCCTAGAGCAGAAGTTCTCGCCTTGGCTGTACGTCAGAGTCATCTGGGAAAATCTTAAAACTCTTGACACTCAGACTGTGCCTCAGATCAATTAAACTGAGCCCTCCAGAGAGGGACCCAGGCAGCAGAGTTTTTCTAAAAGTAAACTTCCAGGTGATTCTAAGATGCATCCCAGAGTCAGAAGCACTGTCCTGGAAATACAGAGAAAACATCAAGTCCTGTTTGAGTAGGGTGAAAAGCAATGAGTCCAAAGTTTGATGGCTTTGCTCATCTGTACTGTCATCCATTGTGAACCTGATTTTGAATGACTTACCTTCAGGAGAAGGCTTCCCTGTGGGCTCAGTGGTAAAGAACCCGCCTGTCAATGCAGGAGACATGGATTTGATTCCTGGGCTGGGAAGATCCCCTGCAGAAAGAAATAGCAACCCACTCCAATTCTTGCCTGGAGAATTCCATGGACAAAGGAGCCTGACATGCTGCAGTCCATGGGGTCGCAAAAGAGCTGAACATGACTTAGTGACTGAACAACAACCACCACCAAATAAAGTTTCCATGGAAATTAACCCCTCAGGAAAAAGAGTGAAGAGGCAGCCTATGACTTTAAAGACTTAGGACCCTTTTTAGGGAGGAAAAATAGGAGCGAAGTATATCTTAGAATTGCCAGGATGCAACAAAATTGTATTTTAAAAATCCATATGCCTGTGGTTCCTTACTTTGTCCTCACCCCTCCAGGTTCCATAAGCACTTTCTAAGTAGGGGATAGGATGGTGTCTGTATTCTGCCACGCTATCATCCCATCTTGTGTTAGACAAAGGAAGTAATGAAAATTGTTTTCTTTCTCATTTTCCATGAATTTAGGCATTATATTTCTGTTGCCTTTTGGCTTTTCTTCTATACGAGTCCTGCTGCTGCTAAGTCGTTTCAGTCGTGTCCGACTCTGTGTGACCCCATAGACAACAGCCCACCAGGCAAGAACACTGGAGTGGGTTGCCATTTCCTTCTCCAATGTATGAAAGTGAAAAGTGAAAGTGAAGTCACTCAGTCGTGTCTGACTCCTAGCAATTGAGAGTTTGTTTAACTAGAAGCTACATTCTAAAAATGAAATAATGTAGCTGAATCCATTTCTGTATACCTGAAACTACACCACACTTCAATAATTTTTCAATAAATCAGCTATACTCCAATGATTTTTTTAATTTTATGAACAAGGACAAAATAAATCACAGAGTCTTTTTTTTTTTTTTAATGGAAACAGCCATCCTTACCTTCCCTAACTTTGGTTCCTCCAAGGACTATGGCAGAGATGCCAACAGATGAAGACAGGATCCAAATACAGATGTTGATGATCTTTGCCTTCAGGGGTGTGCGGAAGTCAAGAGCCTTGACGGGGTGGCACACGGCGATGTAACGGTCCACACTCATCATGGTCAAGGTGAAGATGCTTGTGAACATGTTGTAATAGTCGATGGAGATGACCACCTTGCACAGCACATCCCCAAAGGGCCAGGAGTTCATCAAATAGACGGTGCTCTGGAAGGGCATAGTTGTGGTCACCAGTGCATCTGCCAAAGCCAGGTTGAAGATGTAAATGTTGGTTGCTGTCTTCATCTTTGTGTATCTAAGAGACGAGAAACAAGATCATTTATTTCCATTTTCATGCCATACTCACGAGGTAAATGTTTCTCTGGATTACCAAATGTTTCATCCACTTATTCTTTATGTATTTATCATCCAGACACTAGGGGTAGTAGAAAAATGGGCAAATATTTCCAACTTTATTAAGCCTTTATTCTGGTGCTTTGTTTCAAGATCTATTTAATTGTAAAAGGGTAAAGAAATGAGTTGGATAATCATTGACTCAATTGACATGTGTTTTCGCAAACTCTGGGAGATAGTGAAGGACAGGGAAGCTTGGCATACTGCAGTACATGGGGTCGCAAAGAATCGGACATGACTTAGGGACTGAACAACAGAACACTCTCCCTGGTGGTAAAGAATCTGCCTGCCAATGCAGGGGATGCGTGTTCAATCCCTGGGTCAGGAAGAACCCCTGGGGGAGGAAATGGCAACCCACTCCAGTATTCTTGCCTGTGAAACCCCATGGACACAAGAGTCTGGCAGGCTACAGTCCTTGGGGTCACAAAGAGTTGGAAATGACTTAGCAACTAAAAACAATGACAACAAAAGAAATGAGAACAGATAGACAAATGGATGAATATACATACAGATCTTGTCAACAAACTTGTGTGCTATACAGGTCTTTATTTTGTGACTAACATTTGAATCCTACACAAGATTGCTTAGCTTTCATTATTTTTTAATGCTTTTTTTTTTTCACTGTGTAAAACAAAGATAAAATATACCCAACTTCTCCTTAAGGTTACTTTGAGAAATCAGTCATTGTAATTATGTCTTTTGAAAATCTAAATGGTTTTTTATTTTTTAAATAATTCCATTTCAATGACTACAGCACAACTAAGTGTAGATTTTTTAACCAGTGACCCACACCTTTTAATTTTAAATGTGTTATGTAAAAAAAAACAAAAAAAAAACAGGCTGAGTTCTCTTATACACACTATAGTATGAAACATAATCTAGTACGGTATGTGAGAAATAAATCTGTTCCTTTCACTTTCATCTTGGGAGATTTATAAAGCACACAATTTGTTTCATCTTCCAACTGAGGGAACAGAAAATTTCAAAATAAGTCAGAAAGATGGCCTTTAAGCCCAAATTACTTCTTTCCATTTTCACATGAAGTTTAGAACAATTGCCTCTTCTACTAAAACTGAATTAATAAGATTGTTTTACTTAGAGAATGCTTCCTCAGGGATCTATAGGGCAGGAAATGTTCCAGACTACCTCAGCAGGTTTTCTGAGGCCAGATGCTAAGATACGGTGAGGAAGTCCACAGGGAAATGATTTTCTACACACCTCAGGGTTGTAGACCTAATCACAATTAATTCAACCATGTCCCATGTATCTTCAAGGAGCCAGACTTTTTTCCATATTAGGGCCCTGAGTTAAATTGAAGGTTATTTGTAAGGAGCTGATTATGGAAAATGACTTCTGCTTGGACTATAAAGTGTTATCAGTGGTATGTGTTGATCACTGTGTCTGTGCTGCCTTTTTTTTTAATGCCTGAGTAATATTCCATTGTTTATATAAACCATTTCTTCTTTATCCATTCATCTGTCAGTGGACATTTAGATTGCTTCTATGTCTTAGCTATTATAAATAGTGCTACTACGAACACTGAGGTACATGTATCTCTTCAAATTAGAGCTTTCTCCAGATATCTGCCCAGGGGTAAGATTGCAGGATCATATGGTAGCTCTAATTTTTTAAGGAAAATCTGTACCATTACTCACAGTGGCTACACTCATTTATAGTCATGAATAGTGTAGGAGGATGTGTTAGTCGCTCAGTCGTGTCTGACTCTTTGCGACCCCATGGACTGTAGCCCACCAGGCTCCTCTGTCCATGGGATTCTCCAGGCAGAACACTGGAGTAGGATGCCATTCCCTCCTCCATGGCATCTTCCCAACCCAGGGATTGAACCCAGGTCTCCTGCATGGAAGGCAGATTCTTTACCATGTGAGCCACTAGGGAACATTATCTGTTCAAATACTGTTTTCTTAAAAATATGGTTTTATGTTTGAAAAATGCATCTTACAATCCAGCCTGTTACTCTTTCAATCCCTAATACTAGCAAAGACTTGAGCCAGCAACATTTGTGACTTCTGCTCTAATGTTTTATAACATATTATCCTCTATCTTTACGAAGTTAGACTGATGTTCTCTGCCTTACACATTTAGGTGGACCTGGGTTCTAGTCCTTAGTTTTCCCTCCAACAGACAGACTTCGGAGAGGTCAGTAAAAACCCTGAGTTTCAGTTTCCCCACCCTGGAATGGGAAACTTATTATCTCAGAGCGGTCCTGAGATAACCAAGGGAAGGCACCTGATCTGGATTTTGTCTGGAATTTATTGCATGCTCCAGCTCCTCTCCCTGCTCTAATATGGGTGGAAGCTACCAGTTACCAGAGGAAGTAGAAGGGAACACAGTTTGTAGTTAACACCTCTGGTCGTATTTACCCATTTCAGCTTGAATAGGAAAGATCAAAGTAAAACTGAAGCCTGCAACCTTACGTGCTAGCACACCATGAATGGAAAAACACATGAGTTACAATAAAACAGCATATGTGTCTTTTAGGTAGTCAAAAAATACTGGATGATAACTTGCCCTGAGCTTTTCAAAAATATTTTTATCAGATGTGTGAAATTGCTTAAGGCCTGAACTTTCAAAAAGTTCAAACCCTGTCATCAGATCTCAGAATGAGACGGATGACTACCTGCAGCAAAGACATCTATATCGCAATTAAACTAATTGCAGAAGTTGGTGCTCCCCAAGAAACAAGCTCTGCCCATACACTCCCTGTGGGGGCTCTCTGTTACAGCCCGAGGGCCAGAGGTGTCTGCCAGGGACGGAGGGAGATGCTGGCAGCCCCTGCCACTGAGACCCCTGCATCTGCCGACATCCAGTGTCTGAGCATGGAGTGGGTCGTGCTCATGACAGTAATCGTAATAACCGTTTATCTCCGAACACGCCCTGTGCCACACTCTGCTGTGTGCTCCACATGCCGTATCCCACTCAGTCCTGAAAATGACTCTGCATGGTGGCTACCAGCATCCTCACTCTAGAAACGAGGCACTGAGAACTGCAGGAGGTTGTAAATGTCTCAAGAGTCGCATGGTTAGAAGAGGCACTGCAGGAACTCAGACCCAGGGATTTGAGCTCATGCCCACATTCTGGCATCTCTGCAGCACTTCACAACTTACAAAACCTACCCAGTATTTTGACTTCCACATATCCTATTTGATTTTCACAACAACTGCTCTTCGAGTTGCCCAGGGCATGTACGCCTTTTCCCTAACATGGCTGAAGAAAGTAGACTCAGGAGAGTAAATTGATTTTTCTAGTGTCAGAGAGGGAGGGGCCCTGTGGGAGGACAAGGAGAGGGCAGCAGGTCTCAGCCCCCACTCCAGGGCTCTGAAAGACATGAGCTTACAAGCCTACAACCCTGAAAAGGAGAACTCAACAGGTACAAGTATTAACAACAGACTATGAGTACAAGGAATATATATTAAGTCTTTTATGTGTTCCACTGGACTGGATCCAGTGAACACAGGATTCTAAGACCTTCCCCCAACCTCAAAGACAACCTGGTTGAGCCCCTGGGTATGGGTATTGTTTGCATTGAACCAAAACAGAACAGCATGTATTATTTCAATTATTATCTGTCTGCTGGTGGAAATAAACGAGTAAGCTTTCTCACCAGGATCAGATAGGAAATCACTTTCCATTTCATCCATGCTGCCTGACAAAGACTCACAAGTCTTTCAAGTAAAATGACACTGTGTGAGTGGGAATTCTTGGCTCGTGAAGAGCAGCTGGGGGTGGGCTGGCAGCGGGCGGCTGCACTTTTTGGTGTGTACACGCTGCAGGAGCGTGTGGCATTAAGAGAGCAAAGTGTGTAGGCTGTACCCGCTAAACTTGCCAGTGTCACAAACCTGGAAACAATGGTGGGATGCAGGGAGCAGGCCAGGAAGAGGATCAGGAGGGAGCCCAGGGTGCCAGTCATGAGGAAGTCAGCACAGGGCAAGGTCATGGACGGTGTCCCCAGGAGCTTAGAATCTCCCCATCACACACGAACTCAAGATCTTCCTAGCATGGTCCTCGTCAAGAGAGATTTGTTGAGTGGCTTCTAAACTGGCAGCCGTACATGCTGGTGTGATACCAAGGGGACCAAAGGAATCTGTGGAGCTCTCAGGAACCAATGTCACCAAGTAGAGATTCTAGGAGAGCAAGGCTGTTGCAGGAGAAACTGACTCAGAACCTGTCTCCAGGCAGAGATTTTAGGAGAGCATGGCTCTCGCAGGAGGAACTGACCTGTGACACTGCAGGCTCACGGCTTCCTGTCCTGCCCTGCACCTGCCCGGTGCAGACAATCCAAGTGAGACTTCATTCTTGGAGCATTACTATCCCTTACTATTGAGATGTGCTGCCCCAGTGTTTTTCCTTAAACTTAAATGAGGCTTTTAAAATCAGGAGCTGCGTTTTAGCTTTGGTGCAGCATAATAAACCCCTAATCTTGATGGCTAATCACCATATATCTTTAAACACAGACACGTTCTCGGATTTGTGGATTTCGGTATTTTGTGGCTCGTCCCTGCCCTTGTCCACCCGGCTGACATCCTCTCTATGTCTTCAGCTGGCTCCTGCTCCCTCCCCAGCCATATCTTCTTATCATTTCAACACCAAGTCTCAGCGCCTACTCCATACCCAGCAGCATCCTGGACACTGAGGCGACTGAAAAACAAGTTTACACAGATCCTGCCCCTAGGATTTTCTAAATTAATTGAGTCGAGATTGTAACACCAACTAAAAGAATAGGCTACCTGATGGGAAGAACTGACTCATTGGAAAAGACACTGACGCCGGGAAAGACTGAGGGCAAGAGGAGAACCTAATCTCTAATAAGTAAAGGAATTCAAGGCCATATTCCAAAGTTTCTTAAGAAGTCAGAAATTGTACCAGAGAAATGACAGGATACTGGGAATCCCACTCCTTCCAGCAGCTAAAGATTGAAAGACATTCTGGTAAGTGTGGTTAACTGTACCTTGTGAGGGCAGGAAGCATCTGATATGAGGAGGCAAGGCCTGAACCAGAAGGGAGTATCAACATAAAATACAGCATGTGACCCCTCGGTAGACAAAGGCCATCATGCAGGTGACGGTGTTTCAGCTTGTCATGAGCAATGCCCGTGTTTTTCAGGAGGGGAACTCAGTGAAGAGGAAGTGAGTGATCTCAAATTCGAGAGACAATGGGAAAAGAAAAATGTGAGCCTTCCGAGTAGACACAGAATCTCGGCTTCAACATCACAAAAAAGCAAACGCCCTACTGGCCAATTATCTGAAGAGACTCCTTTAATACAGCAAATACCTAATCGCCAACAGAAAGCACCTGAACAAACGCTGATCTGGTGAAAACATCAGTGTAACCTGCCCCACGGGCAGCTGGCCGCTACCCCACAAGCCGGAGCTAGAAGGAGAGACACAAGGCCTGAACACCAAACTCAGGAAGGGGAGGCTTTGCAGGCCCAGGGAGGAGGCACCCCTCTTTAACCACTGGTGGGGGAACAGCACAGTGAGAGTGGGCTTCAGCATCTTTTCTCTGTATGATGTATCCATCCTCTTGGGCATGTTTTCCAGATACACAGCATTCTAGATTCTATGTTTAAAATAACCAGACATTGGGGACTTCCCTGGTGGTCCAGTAGTTAAGACTCTGTGCTTCCAATGCAGGGGGCGTGGGTTCAATCCCTGGACAGGGAACCAAGATCCCACATGCCATGTGACCTGGCTAAATAAATAAACAAAATTTGAAAAAGTAAAACAGCCAGATGTGACAGCTGTATCGATGCAAATTCTAAGGGGAAATTTTTTTAAAAATATAATATGTTTGCTTCATTAAATTATCCAGATATTTCCAGTTCATCTCAATGAATTGGCTAAACATCCTTTTAGATTGTTTACTACTGAAATTATGGTTCTTTACTAAAGGGCAGTAGCTTGTGATTTAAAAAAAAAGGGGGGGGGGGAATTGAGCTGCTGTTTCTCTAATGATCTGACTTTGAAATAGCTTCAATTGATAGTATTCTAAACGCATCGTATTCATGTAGGTATCAGGCCCTTGAAACTATACCACAAGCTGAGCAAAAGCTCTGAGGAGAACAGAGGAGGGGAGGCGTGTACCCCAGCCCCAACTCCTGGGACTGCAGGTAGCAGGCTGGCAGCGAGGTGCAGTCAGAAGGCAGACAGACACCTCCTCAGGTCCTGGTGGGCTGTCCCTGCGGGTGCTGTGGGGCAGGGGAAGAAGCAGCTGAAACAGTGCTTTCACTGCCTTAGCCCAGGCCCCAGCAAGTGTACCCCTCCCTGGAGTCACAGCCCTGTTCCCCAGGAGGTACTGTCCAGTGTGTCCAGCAGTGCACACAGGGTGAGTGTTTATCACGAAGGACACAGCAACCTACTCCAGTACTCTTGCCTGCGAAAGCCCATGGACAGAGGAGCCTGGTGAACTCTAGTCCACGGGTTCTCAAAGAGCTGGACATGACTTAGCGACTAAACACCACCAGCAGGTAGAAAACTATTAATATGAATCTCAAATGACTGATGCAGTGTTTCCTAGTGTACAACTCTCTGGATACCTAGACGTATGCAGACTTCTGGAATTATTTTCCCATTTTTATACAGAAAACTGACCTAGCTGAGGTGAGCCACAGGGTGCCACCCAGAGGCAACAAGGTCACTCTCCTCCTCTGTCTTCTGTGGGAAGGAGAAACCCCCCTGCATTAGGTGGAAAGCAACACAGCAAAGCAGAGTTTAGAGCTGTGCTGTGAACTTAGAAGAATTAATATTCAACAGAATCTTGGAAAATCGCTCTGATTGTTACAGCCTATCTTTAAAGGCACGTAACTCCAGCCATGCTTAGTCTGAAAGCTTCCCTGCTCAACCTCAGATCAATTCCTTTGGGGTATCTCAATTCATCCACATGTTTTATGTTTTTCTCATTTTTCATTTAAATGCTGACTTGCTTGGTCAGTGGAGTGAGTTAAATAAAAAGGCATAAGCCTTCTACAACATTATCCCCACTCCTAAAATTCATTCTTCTCATGTAAGTCTTCCTTATTTAAGATATAAGCCAGCATTCCAACCAAAGAGAGAAGCAAACAAAATACATTGGCTGATTTTCTGTTGAGGAATACATGAGTGTTATTCTGAAACCATCTTTTGTTAACCAGGTATTTTATAAAGCCTGTAAAACCTTCTACCTCTGAAACACAGAAGCCAAATCTCAGAAAGGAAACCATCCTGCAGACATACGATTATAGGTGTTTAGCTGAGCACAGAGGCACATCTCCCACGGAGCAGGGCAGCAACAATTGAGTGTCTCCACAGGTTAATCTAGGGAGAAGGAGATGCCAACTTCCCAGTTCTCATGAAGATGCTGCCTGCTGCCCAAAGACATCGCTGGGCAGAAAATGGATAGAAGCTGCCAGTTCCCAGCGAGATGTCAGTCCCTCCTAAAAATAACTCTAAGACAGGCGCCAAAAAAACTGTATCGGCAACAGCATCCAAAAGTGATTTTGAAGACTACAACTTTGCCTGAGTCTGTTAAATCTTAGAAGCTCTGTACCTGATAACCATGTTGCTTGTTTTTCCCTTTCTTTTTATTTTTTCCTTTTTTTTTTTTCTTTCCCTTTCTTTCTTTCTCCCTCCCTCTTCTCCTTATTCCTTTCCTCCTTCCTTCCTTTTCAAGCAACTGTGTAGTCTCTGATCTCTGAAATAGCTCCATGAGGGTTTGGGCTTCCGTGACCACATGTCCCACACGGAAGAAAATAATCTCATTTAGCTAATCCATGTAAACAGTGGCAGTGAAGCCAATTTTTCTCTTTTAAGAGCTTATCAAACAGTAAAATTACTTTGGGACATTCAAGACAGGCTCCTCTGAAAATAATTTCTGAAATTATTTTTCCTATGCTTGCTTTAAAGGAAATGTTGAGCACTGATTCCAAGAGAGGATCAGGATAAATTACATCATACTTATTTGTTTCTAATAAAGCCTAAGGTAAGCCCGCAGTTGAACAGGAAGCAGTGAGTAGTTAATGATGACTATACACCTCTGCCTTTCCTCTCACGTCTCCCTGCATGTCATCAGGTGACATGATCTAAGTCGGCTCCCTTAACCTTTAAGAGAATCTGGAATATACCCCTTACAAAGTTACCCCTTTGGGGATGTTCCAACACAGCCCAGGCTGAATTACAGGGAAGCCAAAGTCTTCTACCAGCGAGACAAGGTCACCAGAAGACTGATCCCTTTACTGTGTCTTTATCATGATGGCAAAGAATTAATGAAAACTAATAAGAAAAGGCACAACTTATAAGATCAAGGACCAAATAATTTTCGGATTCCTGTAATTTTTTCTAATAATTTTTCCTTGCTTATTCTTTTTCTGGACAAGGGAATGGCAATCCACTCTAGTCTTCTTGCCTGGAGAATTGCATGGACAGACGAGCCTAGCAAGCTATGGGGTGGCAAAGAGTCCATGAGGTCAGAAAGAGTCAGACACGACTGAGTGACTAACACTATCCTTACATTTAATTTAAAAAGAAACATACCTTTATAAGAGTAAAGCTTTTCTTTAAATTAAACAAACAAACAAAAATACCCTCTGCAGTATTCTTGCCTGGAGAATCCCATAGACAGAGGAGCCCGGCAGGCTACAGTTCATACAGTCAAAAAGAGTTGCACATGACGGAAGGGACTGAGCACAAAGAAATGAAATGAGGTAAAATTAAGATAAAATGGGTTCGTTTCCAAGGCAAACCATTCAATATCACGGTAGTCCAAGTCTGTGCCCCAACCAGTAACATTGAAGAAGCTGAAGTTGAATGGTTCTGTGAAGACCTACAAGACCTTTTAGAACTAACACTCAAAAAAGCTGTCCTTTTCATTATAGGGGATGGGAATGCAAAACTAGGAAGTCAAGAAACACCTGGAGTAACAGGCAAATTTGGCCTTGGAATGCAGAATGNCAAGTGTCCTTTTAAGAAGAGATCAGGATACAGAGAGTAGGAATGTCCACACAGAAGGATGACCACGTGAGGACATGGTGGAAAAGCAGTCACCTGCAAGCAGAGACACTCAGGAAGAACCAAACCCGCCAGCACCTTGATCTTGGACTTCCAGCCTCTAGAACTGCAAGCAGAGAACACAATTTTGTAGTTTAAGCCACCCTGTCTGAGGTTCTTGTTATGGCAGCCTTAGCAAGGCAGATTCACTAGAAATCTGAGAAACCTACAAGACAATCCCATAGAACCATCCAGAAGGAGGGAGGGCAGATGAGTCTGAAGTAGGGACAAATAAGTGGAAGAGAGAGACACAGGTTTAGGACAGTTCAGAATTTCCTTGACAGTTATAGCGACAAGAATGGATAATACCATCAAGAGTGATGGTCAGTTTGATGAGCCACCTTGGCCAAGCTACAGTCTTCAAATACTCAGACATTCACCAAGATGCTACTCTGAAGGTGTTTTGTAGATGTGGTTAAAGTCCGTTATCAGTTGATCTTAAACAAAGATGATCCTAGAGTACCTGGGTGGGCCTGGTCTAACCAGTCGAAGGGTCTTAACTACAGGGCACACAGCTTCCCTGAGAAAGATGAGATTCAACCTTGGAAGTGCATTCTGCCTCTTCTGACACCTATCATCAGGGCGACAGACCTGACTGGCCAGCCCCACAATCACCTAAGCCAAGTCTTTGTAGTAAACCCCTCCACACTCACATATCCCCCACTGCTTCTGCTTTTCTGGTTGAATCCTGACTAACATGAAGAGAGTGCAAAGAACGCTAAGAAGGCTCAGGAGAAGACGATTATTTAGGACACATCAGGGAAGAGGAGCCTGTGATGGAGACTGACGAGAAACCCAGTGTGTGTGGAAAGAAGTCAAGGAGAAGGTGAGATGGGTCCAGCATGTTGAATCTCCATGGCCTTTGAAGGACAGCCAGCCTGAGACATCACCTGGGACATGAGACCTACACGTCCAAGAGAGGAGCATCAGGGAGGAAACTCAAGTGCCCTGACTGAGGAACAGATGGACGACACCAGAGCGATGGGCAGGGGTTATTCCTCCAAGAGGTTTACCCAAGACAGATAGGAGGAATAAAGGACGTTAGCTAGGGGAACATAATCTGTTAAATGGGTATGTGGAGACATACTCATGGGCTTTCCAGATGGCTCCGGTGGTAAAGAATCCTCCTGCCAAAGCAGGAGACACAAGAGATGCAGGTTCAATCCCTGGGTTGGGAAGATCCCTTAGAGAAGGAAATGGCAACCCACTCCAGTGTTCTTGCCTGGAGAATCCCATGGACAGAGGAGTCTGTCTGGATACACTCCGTGAGGTGACAAGAGTTGGACACAACTTAGCAACTAAACCACCAACCACCACGCAGTTTTACCAGCCTGGCAAATATTAGGTGTTCATTAAATGTTAATCATTTTCACCAAGAGAGGAGACAGCCATATGTGTTGGAAGTTGTGGTTAGGGTGGGAAAAGGAATATAAGGTATCAGAAGTGGGGCTGCCTGGCAATGTCCCAGACGTGGGCTGGGTGGGCATCATAGCATTCACTGCAGGTGACCTGCACAGGAGAGGTGAAGAGAACATGGGGTTAGGACCCTGAGGATCACCATGGGCACCCCAAGATGTTGGTGAGACCCAAAGACATGAATCAAGGGCTGAGGTAAGACCTTCCTGAGCCAGGACCACAAACTCCTATNTTTTACCAGCCTGGCAAATATTAGGTGTTCATTAAATGTTAATCATTTTCACCAAGAGAGGAGACAGCCATATGTGTTGGAAGTTGTGGTTAGGGTGGGAAAAGGAATATAAGGTATCAGAAGTGGGGCTGCCTGGCAATGTCCCAGACGTGGGCTGGGTGGGCATCATAGCATTCACTGCAGGTGACCTGCACAGGAGAGGTGAAGAGAACATGGGGTTAGGACCCTGAGGATCACCATGGGCACCCCAAGATGTTGGTGAGACCCAAAGACATGAATCAAGGGCTGAGGTAAGACCTTCCTGAGCCAGGACCACAAACCCCTATACCTGGAGAGAGGGAGGCTGCAGTGCTTAAATTTTAAGGTGTTCACAGTGAAAGGTTACAGAACCCTAACACTGGGCAACTATAGTAGTTGCTACACATTAAAGGAGGAAAATCCTTGAAACATTAGATGATCTTCAGAAGATACTGGATGACATTCCAGGTGCTGAAGGGAGAAAAGCCATTGGTAAGGCAGGTCTACAAGCAGTCAATGCTTCTTCCACAACCCTCACTTCCTCCCAGGTCTGAGATGGCCATCCCAGACCTGCACCTGCCCCACCATCCGAGCATCTAAATTCCATCTCTAGGGTGATTTCCTAGATGACTCAACCAGGACCCTTTGGCATGTTCAATATTTTAAAATAACATCCTTTTCAAAAGTGNGGGCAACTATAGTAGTTGCTACACATTAAAGGAGGAAAATCCTTGAAACATTAGATGATCTTCAGAAGATGCTGGATGACATTCCAGGTGCTGAAGGGAGAAAAGCCATTGGTAAGGCAGGTCTACAAGCAGTCGATGCTTCTTCCACAACCCTCACTTCCTCCCAGGTCTGAGATGGCCATCCCAGACCTGAACCTGCCCTGCCATCCGAGCATCTAAATTCCATCTCTAGGGTGACTTCCTAGATGACTCAACCAGGACCCTTTGGCATGTTCAATATTTTAAAATAACATCCTTTTCAAAAGTGATCCTCCATCTTTTCAAGTGACACTGCTCAGCCAAGGTCAATCACAAAAGCCGCACTTGAACTCTACCCTCTTGTTCTGCTCTGAGTTCTGATGAGCACACGGCGTCTGATGCCTGGCTCCAACCTTTAGTCCTTTCTTCTCCTTAGCAAAATAAGCCCATCCATCAAGTTTTCTTCTGAGGTTTTATTTTTCAATTCTCTGGCCCTGTATCAGTCTAAACAAATTCTAAATGCTTCTTAATGCTCTTTGCTATAGATTTAAGCCAACTACTGTTTCAATATTTGGCTTTCCAAGATGATAATAGAACTTTTCACTCCTCATTTACTATCAAATGGGGTGGGCAGATGCATACTATTATTACATGAACTCTGTAACTCTTTTTGTATTTTTAGCTGAATTTATCCCCTTTCACAAACTTTAGTCTTGGATGTCTTTGAGATAAGACATATTTAGCTTATGTTTATATTTTTTTGTATTTATCTTGAACATTCTAGTCAATCTACAGTGATTCTTGTTTCTTTCTGACATGTCTAATGCTCCCCATGGAGTTATCTTTTCACATACTTTAGGATTCTTTATTCTTTTTAATCCTAGACTGCAGGGCTATACAAAGAGTTGTAGAGCAACTTAAAAAGCCCTCTCAAACTCAAAACTTCAAGTTCTCTTTCAAGTGACAGCAAGATGTATCTGTTTCACTCAAGCACTTAAGTATGATGGAGCAGGAACAGAGTGGGTTTGCTCCTGGCATCGCCTTTCTCTGTAACAATGTTTTATTATAAAACAACAGCCTCTGTAGCAAAGATCTCCTAGAAATTTTAATTATAGTTTAGAGTACAGCTGTCCTTTCTTTTCTCTTGGTTACTATAATCTTCTCTCTAATGGAGAGTAGCCCTGCAATTACTAATGATTTGGAAGAACAATTTGCTTGTAAAATATTACTTCTGTAGCCTGTACTCATCGCTGATAGAAGTCCAGTGGAAGGCAATAAGCAACTGTGGAAAGCAAGGTCACCAAGCTAGAGACACTAACTGTAGGTGAAAAGAGCTTTATAATATGTATTTGGAGGCTTAAAAGATGGTTTTCAGTTCCGTAGCACAGATGAGGATGAAAGTGGTGACATTCCCAAGTCAGAGAGAGAGAGAAAAGGAACAGGTATTTGAAAAATTCATGCTACTGCAGATATTGTCTTTAAAGTTCATAATAAATAAAGAGCATGTTTCAAAACTAAAGTCAAGATAAAAAAAAAAAGTTCTTCTTCCTTTCTATGTCTCTAAGCAGAGTGACTTGCATCCTTCCTTTATTTACAAGAACGTCTCATCTTTGTGTTCACTCTCAAATGTTTAGCTGAAAACCATGAAGTCTCCCAGAAAGGGAAATTTCTCAAAGGGTATCCAGACAATGGTAGGATTTCTGGTTTTTTTCTTGTTTCCTTTGTTATGAGAGGCCAAAATACAAATCAGTTCACTTTCTAGAAAATTAGCATATATACAGATATTTAGGTATTTATTATTGGAAGCTGACTTCAATGTGCCCACAAAAGAACAATAAAAAGAAAGTTGCAGGTCCCACGGTGGAAGATAAAAAGCAAAACAATTTTTGGAAACCTCCAGCACCCATACTTTAGGAGACAAATACTAGATGGTTAGGGTACCAAAGTGACCGGCATTCTAAACAAAGAAGATGGCATGTCAGTACTACAAGGCTCACATGTGGATACCTAAACAGTATACTGGATTTGCTTCATAAACCATAACACCATTCTGATGAGTCACAGGAAATCCTGAATTCTCTTCAGGGCACTGAGTGGGCATGAGTTTTATCTAAAGAAATATTTGCAAGGGCAAAACAAAGTGTTCCAAACTGGTGCAGGCAATCAGGCAAAAGGCCAGGCAGTCGGACTAGTTTCCTTCCCAGGAGACACTGACTTTGTCCCTTGCAGGGACACCCTATTGTCTCCATCAGAAGGGCCTTCTGCCGGGATTTGGGGCGCAGGGGACGGTCACTCTTAAACCTTCAAATCACCTCTGGTCGCTTGGAGTCGTCCTGTGCGAACCTCGCAGTCCCACAGCAAAACGTCTCCCAGGAAATCTCACTTCGAAGAGGCCGCCCCCTGAGCCTCTCCGGAGCCCGGAAGGAATGGGGTCCCCACTACCCGGCTGGCGTCCCTCCGCGCGTCCTGGTGACCAGCCCGACCCTCCCTCCGGCTGCGGCCACTGTAGCGCCGGGACCCCGCGCTCACCGGATGATCACGAACATGACCAGCGAGTTGCCCACCAAGCCCACGACGAACACCACGGAGTAGACGGCCGTGATGATGACCAGAATGACCGGGGAGATGTGAGCCGGCTCCAGCAGCATGTCCTCTGAGCCCGCGCTGCTGTTACCGTCCGGCTCTGCCCAGCCCGGAAACCAGCCGCTGCCGTTGGGGGGCAGGCAGGTGTTCGGGGAGCAGGTAGGGCCCGGCTCACCGCGGAAGATCTGGACTGGGGGCTCCATGTCCGGCGGCTGCGGCAGCGGGACAAGGACAGGCGGCACCTGCGGGGGCAAGAGAACCGACTGGACCCGGGAAGCGAACTTTGGCCGTGTCCGAGCCAGCGCGCGAGCGTGGCGGTGCCGGGGCCTGGGACCCGCTGATACCCACCCCGGCCGGAAGACCCCGGGGAAGCATAGGGGCACGGACCTCTCTCTGGGTGCCACCCCGGCCAGCAGACGTGCCGCGGGTACCAGGAGGGGCGGAGAGCGCGCCGTCCTTTCCCCTGGTACCTGAAATCCCTAACCCGTTCCTAGGCACGGCTCCCGGGAGGAACTGTCCCCAGTCTGCGGCCTGAAGACCCAAGGGACAAGAGACCCCTGGAGCGCAGAGCCCTCGCTGCAAAGGACCGCGCTTCGAAATCCCAAGGCTCACCCCAGGCTCGGGAGATGCGCGCAGAGGAACAGCGATGCTGGACCGCGCGAAACCCAGCGTTTCCGAATCCCACTCAGCAGGCTGGTTGCCGTGCATCCGCAGCCCCGCGCTGCTGGCTCTCAGACCCGGACCCTGCGCTCTGGCCGCCCACAACTCCCGAGCGCGTCCCCGCCACTCCGCGCGCTGCTGCCACGACCGGCGGCGGCTGAACACGGCTGGACGCCGCGAGTGCGCGCGGGCCCCAGACATCCCTCCCCTCCCGACCCCGCCTCTGCTGCCCCGCCTACCCGGCTGCGCGCCCCCGACCCCGCGCCCGCCTGCTCACCCGGAGCACAGCCTACATCCATGGCACCCGCCCTCCCTGGCGCCTGTGAACCTCTGGGCGATTCAGACTTAGGACCAAGAAGGGTGCGCCTGTCCAGTGCGAGTGGACATCGGGGTTACTCACAGCGTGTCTAGAACTGCTGCCGGCCTCGCTCTCAGAACCCGTCTGCTTTCGGGTGAGGAGGAAAATGGTAATTTTATGTGAGTGACCCGTCCAAATACAGTAGCAAAATGATCAATTAGAATAAGACCAGACCACCCGATTTTAGTGGTTGATTTTGGCCACCCAATGCGAAGAGCCGACTCACTGGAAAAGACTCTGATGCTAGGAAAGATTGAGGGCAGGAGGAGAAGAAAATGACAGAGGGTGAGATGGTTGGATGGCATCACTGACTCACGGACTTGAATTTGAGCAAACTCCGGGAGATAGTGAAGGACAAGGAAACCTGGCGTGCTGCAGTTCACGGAGTGGCAGAGTCGGACACCACTGAGCGACTGAACAACAGCAAATACATAAATAGAATATTCTGTCCCTTTCATTCTGCTGGAGGCACGGGATGCACCCTGCGGTACCACTTGTGTCTTGCTGTCACCTGCGAAGAGAAGATATGCCCCTCCTCAGGCCAGGCCACAGTGTGGGTGCAGGTCAGAGATAGGGTCCTTTCTCCCACATTAACCTCCAAAGCCATCACATTCCCTCACAAAAGCAGCTTTTCTCTGACACCTCCAAGAGCTTCAGCCCCCAAAAGAAATCCCATCCTCGTTCTCCCGCATGACTCTGCCAGTGCCAGGAACAGACTGCTGGTGAGAGAGGCCCTCAGTACAGTGACCGGAGGGTAAGAAGGCAGGACTCAGGCGCTGTGATGAGGCCCTGAGGGAGACTGGGGAAGTCCGCCTCTTGTTGGAAGGCAGGTGCCAGGAGACCAAGGTACCAGAGTGTCCTGAGTGGACTCCTGTCTAAGACTGACTGACCTCTGGAGACAAACAGAGCCCACTGCTACTGCCCTGGCTGGCATCTGCACCCACACCTGGGCCCTCACGTCCAAAACAGTCATCCCACCCATCGACGGGCAGCAGAAGGGAGCTCCCACCTCTTCTGTGACACAATGACCCCCCCTAAAGAGATATGCCCCCCAGAGTTGTATCCCAGCCTGGAAATGTGCAGCTCTTCTGAGAAATGCGATGTGAGCCCAACTGTATCCCTTCAACCCTGGTGCCCTCGGAGGTTTGAAAATGTTTTATCACATCTTGTTCTTGTTCAGTCGCTCAGTCATGTCCGAATCTGACCCCATGGACTGTAGCCCACCAGGCTCCTCTGCCTGTGGAATTCTCCAGGCAAGAATACTGGAGTGGGTTGCTGTTTCCTGTTGCAGGGCATCTTCCCAACCCAAGGATGGAACCTGTGTCTCTTGCGTCTCCCACACTGGCAGGTGGATTCTTTACCACCGCAAATCAGTGTCATGCACTGTCATAACACAAAGGCATCTTAGTGAACCCCATACCTGCGTGTCATACACATGACTTTCCTGTGGTCATGAAGCAGGGGCTTAAACCTGAAATGTTTAATCTCTACAACTCTGAAACTCTTGATCAAATTGAATCCATGGAGATTAAACTCTAGTGCCAATCCCACGTCAGGCACCAGGTGATGAAGTGAGAGTTTCAAGGGAGAACAAGAATGTCAGGAACAATCATGACTGCTGCTGTACAGCTTAACAGTAAGGACATTGGGGGCCGACCGACAAAGGTGCTGTCCATCCTTGAGGAACTGACTGACTCCAGGTTTGAAGGGAAACTGGTTTCCCAGGGTCTGAGGGACTCCTGGCTTTCTGTCTTGCCCTTGAATGGCCAGAGTAAGGGAGCCAGGCAGGACCCCCAGGGTGTGGCCAGGGCCCCTCACAGACATAAAACCTTGGCACCCCCTGCCTCACTCACTCAACCTCACCAAATCTACCGTTCTGTTTGCAAAGAGTGAAAAACATTTTGACTTAATAAATAGTCCTAATGATATTACTGCTGATGTTCCCCATATACTGTCTGGCATCTACAAAACACATATTAACTAAATGAATTAAGAATATGTCATATTTCACATACAGCACAAGGAACTCTGCTCAATGCTATGTGGCAGCCTGGATGGGAGGGGAGTTTGAGGAAGAACGTGTGTGTGTGTGTGTATGTGTGTGTGCTCAGTCGTGTCTGACTCTTTGCGATCCCATGGACTATAGCCCACCAGGCTCCTCTGTCCATGGGATTTTCCAGTCAAGAATACTGGAGTAGGTTGCCATCCCCTTCTCCAGGGGATCTTCCCAACCCAGGGATTGAACCCACATCTCTTGCATTTCCTACATTGGCAGGTGGATTCTTTACCACTATGTCAGGGACTATGACTGAGTCCCTTTGGTCTTCACCTGAAGCTATCACAGCATTGTTTATTGGCTATAAACAAATACAACACAAAATAAAACATTTACATTAATTAATTAATTTCTTAAAGAATATGCCATACTTCACAGTAAAAAAAGCAAATGCAGATGTGTGGGCTTGGAACCAGAAAATATGCTAATGGAAGGTTAGCATGAATTTGAAAGGTAGCGTTAACTCAAGACGGTAATTATGTTTGATTAGCATTTTCTTTCCCTTTTTCTTACATGAGTCTTCAAGCAAAATTATAAGCAAAGTGGCGGAAGTCAAGGGATAACAAATCTAGAGAAAATGGGTTAGTGGATTCCCTTGTATCCTATGAAGCATCATGCACTTTTAAGATCAATGAACTCACCGAACTTAATAAAACTTAGCAGTTCATGACTCCAAAGAATTCAGACTCAGATCAAGCTTTGCATTTGGAGGCAGTGCTTGCCAAAAATGTTTCTCATTTTGCAATCAATTTCATGATGATTTGGTTAGCACTCAGAGTCAGGAAACGAAAATCCCCTGCCTGGAGAAGCCATAATGGCTCCTGAGTCTAGTAATACCATCTCTGCTGACTCCTTTGTCTTATAAGACCTCCTCCAGTTTCTAGCATTTTTAAAGCATGTGCCATTAAAATTAAAAACTTTTAGACTGCGCCCAAAGANCTCAGAGTCAGGAAACGAAAATCCCCTGCCTGGAGAAGCCATAATGGCTCCTGAGTCTAGTAATACCATCTCTGCTGACTCCTTTGTCTTATAAGACCTCCTCCAGTTTCTAGCATTTTTAAAGCATGTGCCATTAAAATTAAAAACTTTTAGACTGCGCCCAAAGAGTGATGTTTTAAATTTGTTTATTTTTTATTTTTTTCCATCTCAGGTGTACATGAGTTCCCAATCTTGAAACCGCCCCCCCACCTCCCACCCCATATCNGTTTAAGCACTCTTAATCATCTTTAAATGTTTCCATTAAGATATGATTCACGTACCAGCTAACTCACCCTTTTAAAGTGTACAATTCAGTGGCTTTTAGTTTATTCACAGAATTGCACAGCCATCACCACAATCAATTTTAGAATATTTTTATCACCCTCAAAAGTTTTTCCTTATTTCCTCTCTAACATCTCCATCCCCTGGAACCACTAATCTCCTACCTCTGTGAATTTTTCCCTGGAGATTTCATGTAAGTGAAATTATACAATGTGTGGTCTTTTTTTAATATAAATTTATTTATTTTAACTGGAGGTCAATTACTTTACAATATTGTGTTGTTTTTGCCATACATCAACATGAATCCACCACAGGTATACACATGTTCCCCATCCTGAACCCCCCTCCCTTCTCCCTCCCTGTACTATCCCTCTGGGTCATCCCAGTGCACCAGCCCCAAGCATCCAGTATCATGCATCAAACCTGGACTGGCGATTCATTTCATATATGATATTATACGTGTTTCAGTGCCATTCTCCCAAATCAACCCACCCTCGCCCTCTCCCACAGAGTCCAAAAGACTGCTCTATACATCTGTGTCTCTTTTGCTGTCTCGCATACAGGGTTATCTTTACCATCTTTCTAAATTCTATATATATGCATTAGTATACTGTACTGGTGTTTTTCTTTCTGGCTTACTTCACTCTGGATAATAGGCTCCAGTTTCATCCACCTCATTAGAACTGAAATGTGTGGTCTTTAGTGACTAACTTCTTTCACTTAGTTATCAAAGTCTATCCATATTGTAGGATGCACTAGTACTTTATTTCTTTTTATTGTGGAATAATGTTATTCAGTGTTACAATGAGAGCAATATTCCATTGCTTGCACATACACATTTGGCTTGTCCATTCATCAGTTGGGTTTGGACTGTTTCCACATTTGGGCTGTTATGAATAATGCCNCTAACTTCTTTCACTTAGTTATCAAAGTCTATCCATATTGTAGGATGCACTAGTACTTTATTTCTTTTTATTGTGGAATAATGTTATTCAGTGTTACAATGAGAGCAATATTCCATTGCTTGCACATACACATTTGGCTTGTCCATTCATCAGTTGGGTTTGGACTGTTTCCACATTTGGGCTGTTATGAATAATGCCGCTATCAGCATTCATGTACAAAGTTTCAGTGTGGACATATGTTTTTGATTCTCTTGGGTATATACCTAGAAATGGAGGTTATGCATTGTATGGTAATGCTATATTTAACTTTTGAGGAATTGTCAAGCTCTTTTCCACAATAGCTGTACCTTTTTACACTCCCACCAACAATATGCAAGAATTTCAATTTCTCTACATCTTCACCAACATGTTTTCATTCTAATCATCTTAGTGGCTGNAACTGAAATGTGTGGTCTTTAGTGACTAACTTCTTTCACTTAGTTATCAAAGTCTATCCATATTGTAGGACGCACTAGTACTTGATTTCTTTCTATTGTGGAATAATGTTATTCAGTGTTACAATGAGAGCAATATTCCATTGCTTGTACATACACATTTGGCTTGTCCATTCATCAGTTGGGTTTGGACTGTTTCCACATTTGGGCTGTTAGGAATAATGCCACTATCAGCATTCGTGTACAAAGTTTCAGTGTGGACATACGTTTTCAATTCTCTTGGGTATATACCTAGAAATGGAGGTTATGCGTTGTATGGTAATGCTATATTTAACTTTTGAGGAACTGTCAAGCTCTTTTCCACAATAGCTGTACCTTTTTACACTCCTACCAACAATATGCAAGAATTTCAATTTCTCTACATCTTCGCCAACATGTTTTCATTCTAATCATCTTAGTGACTGATTCCAACCATCAAAGTGAGTGTGAAATAATACCTTGTGGTTTCAAGTCTTATTCCCCTAGTAACTAATGAGACTCAAAATCTTTTTATGTGCTAATTGGCAATTTGTATATCTTCTTTGGATAAGTATTTGCATTTTCCCCCATTTTTTAGCTCGTTTGATTTTTTTTATTGGTAAACGTTTTTTTAAACTCTAGTTATTTAAGTCCACTTTAATTTGTCTAAATCTTACTTGCTTACATTGTGGCTCAGACAGTAAAGAATCTGCCTGCACTGCAAGAGACTTGAGTTCAATCCCTGGGCCAGGAAGACCCCTAGGAGAAGGGAATGGCAACCCACTCCAGTATTCTTGCCTGGAGAATCCCATGGACAGAGGAGCCTGGTCGGCTATAGTCCATGGGGTTGCAGAGTAGGACATGACTGAGTGACCAACACACTTGCATCTAATTATGGAAAACACAGAAATTCCTTGTACTTTTGTTTCTCCACCCATCAAAAGGAGTAACATTACCATCAAAATGAGGTAACAACACAGAACCTGTGTGAGGGTTATTTGTCACAGTGCCTGAGCCATGACAGGAGCTCAGAAAATGAGACAACTCTAAAAAGACTTGTTGATGGCCAAAAGTAACCATGGTGCAATTAGGACTCTGTATTTGGGGGTTTGAGAGAGCATTTACAGAAATCAAAGATAACGTAATTGTGCTGTAAGTCTTATCAAAACGAGTCATGAAATTTTAAAAAATCAGGGAAGTATTAACAATCCCCAGAAGACATATCAGGTTGTGATATAATTACACAAATAGGATAATGAATGACTAGATGGAAAGGTTTTCAACAGGAAAGAGATTACAAGACAAGAATGTTTAAGAAGTACAAAGAATAATCATTTGATATGCATGATTATATGATTTTTATATCCATTGTATACGGTTTTTGAGATCAACAACAATGCCTGGGAAAAAAAGTAAACATTCTACTTCATCAGAAGTAAACATTTCATCAGAATTAAACTATTTTCTCCATTAAGAAATAAAATATTCTTGAAGATTTTGTTTACTTCCTGGTGAAGCAGGAAAGGATTTTGGAACCAAAAACCTCCATCTGTGGTCAAGGGATTAAACCAATTCTGCAAACACACATATGCCAGTTGTGGATTTTGTAACAATGATCAAGCGTGTACCAAGCGGACAATGCTGTGTTACTTATTCACAGATGGATTGCTGATAGCTCCTGTTCTAGTTTTCCATTCAAGGGCCATGTTGCTGGACAACTTTGAAGGTTTCATAGTTGATTGGTATTTCAAGAAAGTCCCCAGAGAAAATAAAACTACAAGTGCCTTTTCTAAGTTCTCTTGGACCAGGTCACATCACTTAGTTAATTAACTTCTGTTTAAGACATAAAAACAACCAAATTTAATTGGTACAGGAAGCACCTCAAAAAGAGCTGATGACAGCATTTTCTAAAAGAGTGGGCTTCCCTGGTGGTCCAGTGGTTAGGAATCTGCCTCCCAATGCAGGGCACACAGATTTGACCCCTAGTCTGGGAGGATCCTTGGTTCAGGAATCCCACTTAGATGCCGTGGGGCAACTGAGCCCGTTGTACTTCCCCAGGTGTTGCTAGAACCCACCTGCCAATGCAGGAGACTTGGATTCGATCCCTGCATCAGGAAGAACCCCTGGAAGAGGGCACAGCAGTCCATTCCAGTATTCTTGCCTGCAGAATTCCGTGGACAGAGGAGCCTGGCGGGCTACGGCCTATAAGGTAACAGCACACCTGAGCCCTTGCACCAAAACTGCAGAGCCCACATGCTGCAACCACTGAGCCAGGCGCCCTAGAGCCTGTGCTCTGCAATAAGAGAAACCACTGCAGTGAGAAGCCTGTGCACACTGCAGCTAGAGAGTGGCTCTGCTCGCTGCAACTAGAGAGAAGCCCACCCTGAGCAACAAAGACCCAGTGCAGCCAAAAGTCAATAAAGCAGTAAAATAAAAACAAGCAAACATTATTTAACCTTCACACAAATTATAAGGACCACCTTACTGCCAGGCTATTATATTTTAACCTCTTAGCCTTTCATGTAAAATTAATAAAAAGAATCAGTTTACAATTTATAAGACTATCCAAATATAAGGCAGGAAATAAAACCAACTTCAGTTTGGAGCATGGTGGTGACATAATTTTTCTCTGCTTTCCTCCCCACAGAAAGGAATCAAGAAAGCGCATCTTCCACACATCCCCTGCCTATCTTCCTTCGGAAGAGCCTCACCAGGACAGGATTCTAACGCAGATCAAACTCGGCCTCTCCATATTAAGTGCAAGCAGTAGAGATAAGGTGTGGCTTAATCAACTCCCAGACTGGATGCAAATTATGTTCTTCCTCTCCTGCACCAATGTTATAAAAAGAAAATGCTGCTACTCATTTAACCTCAGACCGTCTCTATTGCTGAAAGGAAGAAAACATAATTATGCTCATTTTCCAGGTTAAAAATGAGGTACAAGACAAATTAAATGCCTGACCTTGTGTCTAAAAGCGAATCCAAGTGGCAAATCTATTAGAAATTCTTAAGTGCAAGCCAGGATTTTTTTTCAATTCATCAAGNTGTATACGGTTTTTGAGATCAACAACAATGCCTGGGGAAAAAAGTAAACATTCTACTTCATCAGAAGTAAACATTTCATCAGAATTAAACTATTTTCTCCATTAAGAAATAAAATATTCTTGAAGATTTTGTTTACTTCCTGGTGAAGCAGGAAAGGATTTTGGAACCAAAAACCTCCATCTGTGGTCAAGGGATTAAACCAATTCTGCAAACACACATATGCCAGTTGTGGATTCTGTAACAATGATCAAGCGTGTACCAAGCGGACAATGCTGTGTTACTTATTCACAGATGGATTGCTGATAGCTCCTGTTCTAGTTTTCCATTCAACAGCCATGTTGCTGGACAACTTTGAAGGTTTCATAGTTGATTGGTATTTCAAGAAAGTCCCCAGAGAAGATAAAACTACAAGTGCTCTTTCTAAGTTCTCTTGGACCAGGTCACATCACTTAGTTAATTAACGTCTGTTTAAGACATAAAAACAACCAAATTTAATTGGTACAGGAAGCACCACAAAAAGAGCTGATGACAACACTTTCTAAAAGAGTGGGCTTCCCTGGTGGTCCAGTGGTTAGGAATCTGCCTCCCAATGCAGGGCACACAGATTTGACCCCTAGTCTGGGAGGATCCTTGGTTCAGGAATCCCACTTAGATGCCGTGGGGCAACTGAGCCCGTTGTACTTCCCCAGGTGTTGCTAGAACCCACCTGCCAATGCAGGAGACTTGGATTCGATCCCTGCATCAGGAAGAACCCCTGGAAGAGGGCACAGCAGTCCATTCCAGTATTCTTGCCTGCAGAATTCCGTGGACAGAGGAGCCTGGCGGGCTACGGCCTATAAGGTAACAGCACACCTGAGCCCTTGCACCAAAACTGCAGAGCCCACATGCTGCAACCACTGAGCCAGGCGCCCTAGAGCCTGTGCTCTGCAATAAGAGAAACCACTGCAGTGAGAAGCCTGTGCACACTGCAGCTAGAGAGTGGCTCTGCTCGCTGCAACTAGAGAGAAGCCCACCCTGAGCAACAAAGACCCAGTGCAGCCAAAAGTCAATAAAGCAGTAAAATAAAAACAAGCAAACATTATTTAACCTTCACACAAATTATAAGGACCACCTTACTGCCAGGCTATTATATTTTAACCTCTTAGCCTTTCATGTAAAATTAAAAAAAAGAATCAGTTTACAATTTATAAGACTATCCAAATATAAGGCAGGAAATAAAACCAACTTCAGTTTGGAGCATGGTGGTGACATAATTTTTCTCTGCTTTCCTCCCCACAGAAAGGAATCAAGAAAGCGCATCTTCCACACATCCCCTGCCTATCTTCCTTCGGAAGAGCCTCACCAGGACAGGATTCTAACGCAGATCAAACTCGGCCTCTCCATATTAAGTGCAAGCAGTAGAGATAAGGTGTGGCTTAATCAACTCCCAGACTGGATGCAAATTATGTTCTTCCTCTCCTGCACCAACGTTATAAAAAGAAAATGCTGCTACTCATTTAACCTCAGACCGTCTCTATTGCTGAAAGGAAGAAAACATAATTATGCTCATTTTCCAGGTTAAAAACGAGGTACAAGACAAATTAAATGCCTGACCTTGTGTCTAAAAGCGAATCCAAGTGGCAAATCTATTAGAAATTCTTAAGTGCAAGCCAGGATTTTTTTTCAATTCATCAAGTTCTGTGTTCTAAAATGTCTGTTCTGAAGCCAATTTCTTCTAAATGGTTGGAAAAAGGAGAACAAAAGGCTAGGTTTCATTGTTTTCACCCNAGGGGGAAGGGAGGGGGTCCGGATTGGGAACTCAGGTACACTTATGGCTGATTTACGTCAATGTATGGCAAAATGAGTACAGTATTGTAAAGCAAAACAAACTAAAAAAATAAAAATTAATAATAAAATAAAATAAAATGTCTGTTCTGAAGCCAATTTCTTCTAAATGGTTGGAAAAAGGAGAACAAAAGGCTAGGTTTCATTGTTTTCACCCTGCTGTCTCCTGACTTTAGATGGGGAAACAATGGAAACAGTGACAGACTTTATTTGAGGGGGCTCCAAAATCACTGCAGATGGTGATGGTAGCCATGAAATTAAAAGATGCTTTCTGCTTGGAAGAAAAGCTATGACCAACCTAGACAGCATATTAAAAAGCAGACATTACTTTGCCAACAAAGGTCCATCTAGTCAAAACTATGGTTTTTCCAGTAGTCATTTATGGATGTGAGAGTTGGACTATAAAGAAAGTTGAGTGCAGAAGAACCAATGCTTTTGAACTGTGGTGTTGGAGCAGACTCTTGAGTCCCTTGAACTGCAAGGAGATTCAACCAGTCAATCCTAAAGGAAATCAGTTCTGAATGTTCATTGGAAGGACTGATGTTGAAGCTGAAACTCCAATCCTTTGGCCACCTGATACAAAGAACTGAGTCAGAAAAGACCCTGATGCTGGGAAAGATTGAAGGCAGAAGAAGGGAATGACAGAGGATGAGATGGTTGGATGGCATCACTGACTCTATGGACATGAGTTTGAGCAAGCTCCAGGAGTTGGTGATGGACAGGGAAGCTGGGCATGGTGCAGTCCATGGAGTCGCAAAGAGCCGGACACAACTGAGTTGACTGAACTGACTAAATTGAACTGACCTTGGTTGTAATTGTTACTATCAGCCATGCCCTTTTCTGAACCACCATGCACCATCTATTCTTCTCTTAAGATGTTAGTCATTTATCACCTCATGTGTTAAAACAATCGCTGTTTGTTATGCAGAATAGATTCTCTGATTACAAGAATGATAGGACTTTTGTACCATTATACCTCTGAAGTATACCTATATCGAAAATAATGGAAATGTTACCAAAGGATTGAATAATAAATAAGGCCCTCATTCTCGCCACTAATGAGAACCATGATATTTCCAGCACGACTGTGCTTCAGACAAATCAGGGGCACAAGGACACAGACCCAGATGGACAGCAGGTCACTCACAAGACTCTTTTTCAAGAATATGGGTGTAACTTAGCTCTTCCGTTGTCCCCTATGCAAACAGTTCCTCCCCCTTACCAGCCCTTAATAATCAGTGGGAGTTAATGCCCACAGCATGGGGGAAAAAAAGAATGAATTGTAGGTGAAAGCTCTATTTCAAACAGTTTTTAAAGAGGCAACTTGCTTGTTCATAGCCATTAGTGACTGTAAGTGAGAATGTGCTTGAATGTCCACAGATATGCTTCAGTATTCAAGATATTTTACATCAAAAATTTCATGTCAGCCCACACTTTTGTGAAATGCTGTGTATGGGGACTTCCCTGGTGGTCCAAGGGTTGAGTATGAAGACTTCCCTGGTGGTCCAAGGGTTGAGTAGTCACCTTCCAATACAGAGGGTATGGGTTCGATCCCTGGTTGGAGAACTAAAACCCACATGCTTTCTGGTCTAAAGCAGAGGTAGCATTGCAAAAAATTCAATAAAGACTTTCATGTCAATGTATGGCAAAACCAATACAGTAATGTAAAGTGAAATAAAGTAAAAATAAAAAAGTTTTTAAAAAGAAGATAAAAAAATAAATAAAAATGGTCCACTTAAAAAAAATATATATTACTGTGTTCTCATATTTATTAAAAAATGAATAACATTAGCAATGGGAAAGTAAATAGAAGCTTCAATGTTCTATTCATTGTTCTTCGTTAATGTGGGCATTTGGTGTGTGTATGTATGACTGCATTGTGTGTGTGCACACTGGCCTCTGTGTGCACCCACAACATAACTCCCACCAGGCATTGTGGTTCCAGGAACAAAAAAGAATTTATATTAATATACTCATTCTATGAAGCTTTTTATAATTAAGCAGCATGCACTTCCCAGACAGCTGACATGGGTCAAATTACAACTTGGGACCACTGAAAATCTTGAAACTAATTGACCCGGGGTTCAAAGTCCTTGACATCAACTAAGAACACCGTATCTCCTATGAGCAATGCTAGTCAGCCAGGCAGCAACAGCCACTCTAGGCAACCTTGGTCTATCTTACTTTCCATCTTCCATTTAATTCAGTTGCACACATTTTTTAAAAGTTTAATCATCTTCCCTTTAGAAAAGCGCCCTGTTAGTACCTGCAATCATTCCTTTCAATTATCATGCTTGGCCTTCAGAAGGAGGGCATTTCAATTTCACGGTCAACACAGGATGCAATTTTACACTTGAAAATAATGGCAAGAGCTTTCTGTAATGGACATTGAGACAGCATTTCAGCTGCAGATGACCCATCACTTTACTGACTGGAAAGAAATAGAGCTTTTGAGATGCACTCTAGAATTTCTAGGAAATTTTGGAACTGGATTTTGCAGACTAATACTTTTAAATAATTATTACCTTTGGCCTGACAGGTACATCAATTAGTGAACTGACCCATTACAAATAAATGCTGTTGACAGAAATAACTGAAACATAAATCAGTACTGTTGACCTGGTCATAACTCCTTTTCCTTACTAAAGATTTAATGAAATGCATCCTTTTTGTTCTCTATTGTTGATGAAGCAAGGATCTTGAAGTTGAATGGGTATCTAGCTTTAACAATAAAATAGATGTGAAGTGTCTTGAAATTAAAATGTATGCTTTAAAACTGCAATTTAGGACTCTGAGAGCGCAAGTCTTTTTTAAAATGTTTGGGATTTTCCTGGCATTCCAGTGGTTAAGACTTTGCCTTCCAATGCAGAGGGTGTGGGTTCAACCCCTGGTTGGGGGCTAAGATCCCCCATGCCTCATGGCCAAAAAACCAGAACACAAACCACAGAAGCAATATTGTAACAAATTCAATTAAGATTTAAAATGTAGCTCTTTATTCCTAAAAGTTGCTCTGGAAGTATGACTCTCTTTGCTCTGAGGAGAACCCAAAAGCCTTTGCCCTTCAGCCATGGACGCCACCACAGCTGCAGGGTCTCAAGTTTTAAAGATGTGTTGACAATGAGACATCACCTCACACCTGTCTGAACACCCATGACTCAAGAAAAAAAAGATATAACCGGTGCTGACAAGGATGTGGAGTAGAGGGACCCCTTCTACCCTGTTGGTGGGAATGTAAATTGGTCAGGCACTATGGAAAACAGTAAGGAAGTTCCTCAAAAAAACTAAAAATAGAAACCATAGAACTCAATGATTCCCCTTCTAGGCATTTATCTGAAGGAAACCAAATCACTGCCTTCAAAAGACATCTGCACCTCCATCCATGTTCATTGCTGTACGATTCACAGTAACCAAGACACAGAGACAACCTCAGTGTCCTACAATGAATTAATGGATAAAAATATGATCTGTGTACACACTGGGATATTATTTAGCTGTAAAAAAGAAGGAAATCCAGCCATTTAGGACAACAGAGACAGACCTTGAGGGCATCATGCTAAGTGAGATAAGTCTGGCAGAGGAAGACAAATACTTCACAATCTCACTTATATGTGGAACCTGAAAAAAACAGACTTATAGACACAGAGAACAGGGTGGTGGCTGCCAGAGGTGGGGGTGGGCAAACTGGATGAAGGTAGTCAAAAGGNGCAGACGAGAGGCAGGGTATGGCTGGACCAAGTCCCAAAACTCAGGATGGAAGAAGAAAAGCAGGAAGGTGGGACGAGGATGCAGCTGGTTAAGGAACACAGCACCTTAGGAGTCAGGGGCGCCTTGGAAAACACATGACAGGAGGCCCTGGAGGGCAGGGCAGGGGCCACAGAACTCTGAGGAACATCATGAAAGAACAGATGGGGGTGTTACATGCACGCACCACGATGTTGCCAGCATTCAAAGAACACAGATCCTGTTTCTCCTGCCCACTGATCCTTTCCTGCTCATTGATTTAAATACCGGCTTATGTCCATGTTTTCATTTGAGTTGAGTGTGTGCTCAGTCAACAAGAGCCAAAATGCAGTACTTGGATGCAATCTCAAAAACAACAGAATGATCTCTGTTTGTTTCCAAGGCAAACCATTCAATGTCACAGTAATCCAAGTCCATGCCCCGACCAGTTATGCAGAAGAAGCTGAAGTTGAAAGGTTCTATGAAGACCTACAAGATCTTCTATAACTAACACCCCAAAAAGATGTCCTTTTCATTATAGGGGACTGGAATGCAAAAGTAGGAAGTCAAGAGATACAGTGACAGGCAAATTTGGCTTTGAAGCAGGGCAAAGACTAACAGAGGTTTGCCTAGAGAATGCACTGGTCATAGCAAACACTCTCTTCCAACAACACAAGAGAAGACTCTATACATGGACATCACCAGATGGTCAATACCAAAATCAGATTGATTATATTCATTGCAGCTGAAGATGGAGAGAAGCTCTATACAGTCAGCAAAAATAAGAGGGGGAACTGACTATGGCTGAGATCATGAACTCCTTATTGCCAAATTCAGACTTAAATAAAGAAGGGAAAACCACTAAACCATCCAGGTATGACCTAAATCAAATCCCTTACGATTATACAGTGGAAGTGACAGATTCAAGACATTAGATCTGATAGAATGCCTGAAGAACTATGGATGGAGGTTCGTGATATTGTACATGAGGCAATGATGAAGACCATCCCCAATAAAATGAAATGGAAAAAGGCAAAATGGTTGTCTGAGGAGGCCTTACATATAGCTGAGAAAAGAAAAGACGCTAAAGGCAAAGGAGAAAAGGAAAGATATAGCCATTCGAATGCAGAGTTCCAAAGAATAGTGAGGAGAGATAAGAA